>APFE031517788.1:214731-251522 GCA_000404065.3 Pinus taeda
ACACCAAGAAGAAAGTATAACATCCCATGAAATGCAACATGAAAATCAGCAGGGGTTTACTTATGAAAACCATGTTCAATCCTCTGATATTGATGTAGAGGTGCAGCAGTCTTCTCAATATTCGAATCATAAAGAGTATGAAATTGATTGCAAACCCCATGAAGAAGTACTGGAAGATAGCTTTTATAATCTTCAGGCAGAGGAAAAGGTCGTTCAATTTTGTGATTCCTTGCAGCAGCTTACATCAATGAATGATCATAATAAGGAGGGAAATTACATTGTTTGTGGGAATCATTCGGAAAAGCAGTTGGATAGAAAATCAAATAGATCATGTGTGGTTGAGGATCAGTTGTCTGAAGAGATAGAATGCTATGATGATTATCAAAATAACCATGTTCTCTTTGACCCTATAAATGAATACATGGCAAAGTTTTTCACATCAGTATTTCAATTTCATTTGCATTATGAAGATCATATATATTATAAGTTGATTTGGTCATTTCACTATCATGGTTATTTTGAGGTTGAATGCAGTCAAGAGCCTCCAATATCAGAAAGGACAATTGATTGGCTTTATTGGAAATATCATGTTGCTTGAGCTATGAGTGGAGCTTGCAGCTGATAGGGTAGGTAGGTAGGAAAATGAAAATAAGCTCAAGGCTGACTGAGCATTTTTGTTTTTTAGTAGATATAGACTTCTTTTTCATACAGTGATCAGAAAGCTTAAGCCCGAGGTGAAGGCCCAAGAAGCTTGAAGGGGATGTTTGTCAAGAAAATCCATGTTTGTTATAAAAAGGACAAAGCACTGGACCTACGAGTTCTTAGTGTACCACAAGGGCACACTATCCCAAGTGGAGCCACTGTTATCACTAAAAAATTTCAAAAACAATTTGGAAAACTTGTATGGTTTCAAAGTTGTAAGTCAGTCTTGGTTAAGTCATTTTTCAAATTTCAAAAAAGGAGCCAAGTATTTTCAGTTATGATTATGTATGGGTTCATCTATGAGAAGCAAATTGACAAGAACTTAATCAGAATTCTTTGAAGTCCAAGTGAAGTAGCTTCCCTTTTCATTTCAAGCGAGGCAATGATCGAGATTAAGATGGTGCAAGCTCTTTCAATTTTCATCTTGCAGGAATTACATGGAGTTGTTTACAGAAGATAAGGATCATAGGTCAGGCAGGTGTATTATATTGGACAAGCTTTCAAATAGGTTGGCTGTTGGAGATTTTGCGAAAAACTTCAAGGAGGTCACATGCAAGTCACCAAAGAATTTGTTTCCAATTTCACAGGATTTAATTCAAAGGTTGGAGTGCTTGAATTACCAATATCTCCAGAGGTTATATCTGTAGTCACTGAAATCCCAAGAGAGACAATTTAAAAAAAAAGAGAACTATGTGTTTTTGACTCACACAGCAGTTTCGTAGCGCGCTACAAAACTGCTGAAGATGACAGTTTTGTTTTTTGAGGATCTACCTTGAAAGAAAAAGGGGATTATTTTGAAAGGGATGTTGCTTCAGAGGTGTAATAAGATCATTTGAGAAGGTTTGAGCCCTAATCAAAAGGAAAATTCAAGAAATTGAGACATATACACATACCAAACCTTGCGCTACGAAACCCCTGAAGCAGCCTGTTTTAGGAGAAAAACTATTTTAAGTAGTCAACTTCCAGGAGGTCTCCAGAGAAACTGAAAGACTATTTTGGAAACTTGAAAGATTTTTTTATTCCTAACATACTGAAATAGAAAAACCTCTTTCAGTTTCTTCAAATTAATTATGAGTTGGGATAAATGGGTGATTAAACTTGCGCTACGAAACCGCTGTAGGTGCAAGTTTTTCAAAGGCATATTTCTCTGTTTTACACCTATTTTTCAAAGGCACATTCTGGACGGTAGGGATGGTGTTTCAAAAACAAAGAGAGGTTTTTGTTTAGCATGGATTGGTTCACAAAAGCCTCCTTCATTTTTTATAAATAAGTTTGTTGTGAGAAGTTATGAGCTCTGTCCCAAGACCCATTTTTCAACCAGAACAGAGCAAGGGACAGTCTCCTAGTTTCTAGGAACATCAAAGATCGATTCTGGACATCTGGAGAAGTATTTTAAAAAACCAAGAGAATTTTTTGTTCTAGACAACCTGGAATACAAAAACCTCCCTCAGTTTCGAAAAATGTGTCATGGATGAGGAGATAAAGGTTCTGTCCCACGTGCCATTTTCAGGGATCCTAAACCTAAAAACAGGGAAACATGTTCCCTAATTTCTAGGGTTTGTCTTCAACAGTCAGGTGACCACGTGGGAGGCTTCATCAAGTTCGACTTCATGGAGTTTTAGGTGTCAAATAATCTTTTAAATGTTTAGATAAGGTTGTTTTGATCATAATGAGGAGTTACACTCCTAATTGTTTTAGGTCTCTAGGACTCTTAGTTAGCTGTCTTTTGTATTAAATAGTTAGTTTAAGTGTCAATAGGTGTCAAATAAGGAGGAATTCGAATTCCCCTCATGCTTGAGGAGGAATCTCAGTTAGGTAGAAGAACTCTATATATAGCTGGAGCAGCCTTGTAATAGGGGTTGGAAATTTTATAACAGAGTATTGTTTTGGCTTATGTAAAGACAGAGTTCAGTAATATAAGTTGGCTGCTTTTCTTCTCAGGATTCATGAAGGATTTCCATGTTCAGAATGTCTGATTTTATTCTTTCCTTAATGTCTTTTACAGTTGCATAGATGTGTAATTACTCAGAATTCACTGATTGTGCTCTGATTTCCTGTATGCATTTATGAACTGTGGTTTTATATGAGTTGTGTTATGAACATCCAAATGCTAAATGCCCTGACTTCTATGTAAAGGTAGTATCATTGTTTACTTAAGTATGATTGACTCCATAGGCCCAATGGAAACTTATGTAATGTTTATCCAGCCTTCATATTTTTCAATGTTATTCCACAAGAGTTAGCCATCTAATTATTAGTCAAAATCAATAACCCTTTGAGAGAGCCCTCTCAGGCTAAGGAGGCTAAGCCTTAGTCAAAAGATTGGTTTGAAACAGTTACTTGAAGTCTTCCTGGTTTGCAGCCTTCCAGGGCTTGATTTTGAGATAACACGATCTACGGATGATAAGTTGTGGTGAAAGCTAACTCTATCCCCAAGCATGCAAACAAATCTTTCCAAAACCTAGAAGTGAACTTGACATCTCTGTCTAATATAATATTCTTAGGAACACCATGCAATCTCACTATCTCCCTGGTGAAGATCTAATCTACCTCACTAGATGAATTAGCAGACATCACTACAATGAAGTGAGCTGTCTTACTTATCTTGTCAACCACAACCACGATGGAATATTTTTGTCTTGATGTCATCGACAAGCCTATAATGAAGTCCATGGAAATGACCTCCCATTTCCACTCTGGAATCAGAATAGGCTACAAAAACTAAATGGATGCATACACTCTACTTTCACTTGCTCATAGTCCAAATGTATTGAAACAAACTCATCCACCTCTTCTTTAAGTTTGTCCAATCATAGAACTTATTAGTAGTTGTCAAATTCATTTGATATCCTATGTGGCCTGAATATGGCTTGACATGAAACTCCCTCAAGATAAGCTTCTTGAGCTCGCTGTATCTAGCACATAAATCAAGTTCCTAAATCTCATCACGCCATCCGTCATGATGTGATACTCCTCATCCCTATCACCTTCACCTTGCTATTGCAATCTCTACTTCAGTTGTTGATATCTCTCATCATGCTTCCTTGCATGCAATATATGTTCCTGTAAACCTATCCAATAAGAGATCACAGATGAAATATGATTCACCTACACTCTTCTACTAAGAGCATCTACAACCATGTTCTCCTTTCCCTTGATTTGTCTAATCTCAAATTCAAAGTCACTGAGGGAAGCCAACCATCTAGCTCAGTTGGAATTCAGATTGGGTTGGTCAAACAAATACCTCATCCCACTATCATCACTCATCAAGGTGAAGCTCCTTCCAAGAAGATAATGTATCCACATCTTCAATGCATGAATGATAACTCAAGATCACGAGTCACATATTTCTTCTCATTCTCATTCAGCTTCCTTGAATCACAGCATACCACCTTCCCTTCCTATATCTGGACTACACCAAGTCCTTCCTTGCAAGAATTTGTACAAATCACAAACTCCTTATCAGGATCTGAAATCTTCAAAGCTGGAGCATTTGTAAGAAAATTCTTCAATTCCTCAAAACTAGTTGCACACTCCTTGTTGTCTAGGAAATCCTCTCTACAAATAGAGATGATCCCTCTAGTCCAATGAGTGGGACTATCAACCTACGTGATAATTTACTGGACACTTTCCTAAGTTACAGTTGAAATAAGAGATGAAGAAGATGCCCTACCTCATTCGGATGCTATCACATCTTCCTTTGTTGAAGACCTTGAATCAATTACATCATGGGCTCGATCCTGCTAATCACAACATTTAAACACTTGCACAAGAGATCAAGACACAAAAAGGAATGAAAATTCAAATAGCATAATCGATAGTACCCTACTTAACATATCAAGAAGAGTTAAGATAAATGATACATAAGCATACACATTTATGGAAAATGAACCAGCAGTTGTATATTAATAGAATAAAGGAGGAAGCATACAACCAAGCCTTGATGTCAATAGGCTCTCCTTGAATGAATGTCCAAGTCCAAGCTTAAGCTCTCCAAGCACTCCTTCTCCAACCCAAATGAGTAGCATATAGGCACAATCTCAGCATAATGGTGCAAATAGCAATAGATCAACCATTTGGGAATGGGAAAATATGAATATATAGGCATGAGAAAGGGAGTTAGGATAGGAGTAGGCCCTCATCTCAAGGAGGTAGCTCATAGTGATAAGACCAAAAGGCCAAGTTGAGAGAACTCTACCTCAACTACGTCGAAAAACCTCCAGCTTGTCGCTCTAGAAGCTCCTAGATCACAAAGCTTCTCATCCTCTTTTGGAAAATTGCCTTTTAGGGATCATCACAGGTATACAAGAAAACAAAGCGATGGCATCATGGGGCTAGTATAGTACAACTAGTGACCATCATGGTTTTCAGTATCATAAGAGTGACGATTCTAAAATTAGTGTTTTAGAGATATTTCCTTCAGGTGAAGCTCAAGGAATTTTCCAATCATTGTTTTAGCGAGGATCTAAGCTGCATATTTGAATGAGTACACCACACCATGGTCATGTTTCGAGCACTTCAGGGTATGTGATAGGGAAGTGTGGGAGGTGTGACAAAATATTGTGTAACAGATGCCCCCTAAAGCATGAAGGCAGAATAGGGAGTGATCGCTGAGATGCTTTACGAGCTTTTGCAAGGACAAGTGTTATAGCACCATTTGTCACTCTTGGTAGATCTGATGCTCTGGTTATGGCATAGGGCAACCCTTCCTTTCCAGACTTGGTCCAAATTTTAAAAAACAATGTTTTATTTCCTATACCCTACTTTTCCCTGTGTTAAAAGTGTGTATGCATGGGTCAGTATATGCCCAACCCGCATATATGTGTTAAAACACTTAAAAATAATAAATCTCCTTAAATTTAGGTGGATTTTAAGGCTTTTACTTGTTACTCACCTACTACAACCCGTGACCCAACTGTTTCCCAACTGTAAAAAATAATTTGGAGAAGTATAAATAAACCTCCATGGGAAGGCCTAAAGGAGGAGAAGAGACGAGATATTGATACTATAGTTGATTGATCCCTGATCAAGTCTGAAGAAATCCCTGTGCCTCCTGCACTCCCCAAGATTTAGGAAACTCTTGTTTCCTTTTTTCAGATATCCTCCTCCCTCTTATGATATCCTTGTGTATATTGATGGAGGAAGATTGTTGAGGTCGGGACAGAACGGATCCAGAGGACGGTTCCGCTTGGAGCTAGAGGAAGACTCCAATTGTAGTTTTCCATCTTTTTATTTACCTTACATCAATAAAGAAATGTTGTTCTATTCCTGATATTTGTCATGTTTGCATTGATCCATGTTGTGATTTGTTTATAAATATTATATTAATGCGTAATTGTTCATTTTCTTATATTATCTAATGTATATATCATGAAAATGCTTTCCGTTACTGCTATTCTATATGCTTTTCTTGGATAATTTATACGTTTCAAAGGCATTGGAAGAAGAAGAGGGTTTGAACCCTGCGGGATCTACCCAAACGTAGGACCTATAGGTAAGGACACTTCTTCCCAGTCAAAAGTTAAAGAATTTAATTTTTTTGTTTGTGTATTTCTTACTATTGTATGCCCTCCACTCTATTGGGGTTTTCAACCCAAGACACTAGGGTGTTCCCACGCGCAATAAAATTGGTGACTCCACTGGGGAAACAATTCTTTTCTTTCCTAGTTTGGGTTGTTTGTTCTCAATCGAGGTTTGTTTTCTTGATTGCTTGTTTTTACAGTGTCATTGTCTTATTAGCTTCCTAGCCATCAAGTGTGATCTTCTCAATTAGGCCTTGATTTTTTGTTTTCTTGATTGAGTCTTTTATACGCGTTTTTCTCGGAGTACATTCACATATACACACAAGTTTATTCAAATAGACTCGTGTATACGCGAGTTTCCTGTGTATTTTTCTTGGTGAATTATGTTATTTTATGGTCATCCACTATTTGTAGAACTCTGTTCTCTTGCAAGTTTTCAATTTTGAATCTCCTTCTCAGTGAAAAGCCTAGTTGGCCTAGGATTTATTTTTGAGTAGGGTTTTGTTTTGGGTCTTGAGTTTAAGGCTTCTGTCTGAAGTTCTTGGATGTTCTAGTTTTCCAGAACAAGAAATTGGTTTTGATTTCATTTGTAACCTAGATTTCAAATTTCTTTGCTTGGCTTTCCCTTTTGGTGGACCTTTTTCTTTTTCATGTGATTTTTGTGTGTCTCTTTGGCAATCTTTGAGAGTCTTTCTTTACATTTTGTTGGTTTTCTGAAGTCTGGTACTACTATTCAGATTAGTTTATAGTCCTTCTTGTTTCAAGTTTCATTTATTAATAAGTTTTATAACTTGCAAGGTTTAAGGACCCTTTGTGCTTATTTCTTGATCTTTGAAATTTAGTAGTTATTTTTGTGACCACAAAAATTTATTTGGTTTTTTAAAAGAAAAAGATAAAACATAGCTTTTTCCTTTCTTTTTCTTTCCAAGCTTTTGATTTTTTGGTTTCTTTTGTTTAGCTTTTGAGAAATTGTGGTCTTTTTCAATTTGTTTGGATGGGTTTTGAGGGAAATTTGCTATTAAATTTTTGCCCTCTTTATTGTCAAGTTGGCTTATTGATCTTATAACGGAACACTTTTGCTTCTTGTATGAGCATCCATGCACCATCATTATAATTTTCATTAAGATGGTTTGCATGCAGACATTTTAGTATTTTTGTTAGCTTTTGTGTGTGTGGAGTGCGTTTTCTCGAAAAAGAAAAATTTTCTTCTACAAGTTTATTCGTAGAAATTTATAGAAATCCCTTTTCATTGAAGAAAAATAACTGCATGCATATAGTTAAGTTTCTATTGATTTCTTTTGCATCAAAACATCATAAGTTTCACTCTCATTTCACCCATGACTTAAAGAATAGCCTCTTAAAATCAAGCGCTTAAATAAAAAGAACTAGAACTTTTTAATTTGTCATTAACAAACACCAACAAGTTTAAGTTCTTTAGGGCCTTGGAATAGGTGAATGGAGAGTTAACTCTCCAAGGCCACTCAAATTATCAAACATAGAAGTTGAATAACGAGTGAAATCAAGTGTCGTTAGAAATACCGAGAAAGCTCCATGACTGGGAGTCAATCATGAGGGGGGAGTGAAGACAAGGAAGAGACATACCCCCTCTCCTACTTGTTGGATCATGTCTCACGACTTTTTTGCTCATCTTTTGATATGAATTGTTGCCCATAGTTTCCATTCCTAGGGATCACATAGGTGGCTATGGAGGGGAATCCCGTAGCACCTGAGGTAGATGTTGCATGACATTCATTAGTACTTCTAGAGGGTACCCTTGCGAAGCTTTGGTGCTTGCACTAGCAAAGGCTTTTGTTTGGAGATTAGCATAACTATTTCTGTCACCTTTGCTGGTAGGCCTGGGCTGTCATTATCCTAGACTATCTTTGGAAGATACCCTACTTCACTTTCTTATATTTTTGTGTCTGACCCTCATCATCCGGAGCAGAAATACTTGGATGTTTCGTGATTGGTTGCATATTTAGGGATTTTATAGTCGAGTGCTCTTTTCTCTTTGCATTTATTTGCCTTTAGGTGGATTTGTCTTGTCACTTTTGGACCTTAGATTCTGAGTGACTGACCTACCACTCCACCGATATTGAAAGTTTGTTTCTCTTTCTTTTTGAAAGTTGTGGAGTTTCCTACTTAAGGGAAAAGGTTTTGATTGTGCATCTCTCGTCATTGGAAAGTCATTTGTACATTCCCATAAGGGAAGGATCTGCGAATAAGTCTGGTATGGCCCATATTTCTATGGAGACCAACCAAGGTACCCTTCTAAAAGGGGATCCTTGTGCTTTTCCTTTCTTTGGAAACGTTGCTACCCCCTTGATGGTCACTTTGAATATTCCTGGATTGAATGTTGGACTACCAATTTGGCTGTGGTCCACTCTGAATATTCTTGATGTTCTTGAAGCTTCTCAAATGAATTCTTTATTTCAAGGGCATCAAATGGGCGTTAATTGTTCATCTTCTTTCAAAGAGAAATCTAGGATTCCTCTTTCTACTCCCTCTTGTAATAAAAGATCTAAAAAGAGAAGAAAGAGGAAGAGGAAGAAGAAGAAGAAGAATATTTCTATCCATTCATCATCAACCTCTTCTAGTCATGTTGGAGATGATATTTCAGCCGTTGCAAGTCCTGCTAGGGGCATAAGTCTAGTCACTGCGAGTCATACTAGCAATGAACCATCATCAACCTCTGCTAGTCATGTTGGAGATAATATTTCAGCTACTGCAAGTCACGCTGGGGGCATAAGTCTAGTCACTGCAAGTCATACTAGCAATGAATCATCATCAACCTCTGCTAGTCATGTTGGAGATGAGCTTTCAGCTGTTGCAAGTCACGTTGGGGGCATAAGTCTAGTCACTGCAAGTCATACTAGCAATGGGTCACCTACCTCTATGAGTCATACTTTTGTTGGATCACCTAATTCTGTGAGTAGGCTTGAGGACATAAGTCCTATCTCTCTTGGGAAAGAGTCACTAACCCCTTCAATTCATGTTAGCAACTTTCCATCAACCACTATTAGTCATGTTGGTGGAATGGATGTTGATTAGAAACATAAGTGTAGAAGTTTTAAACCTAAGTTCCCTCGTAAGATATGTAAGGGAGACCATATTACTCATTTGTGTCTTAGTATTCCAGAGGTACAAAGGATATGGTTTGAGTCTGAAACTTCTTCTACTCTTAAATATGTTATGGTTTCTCGACAATCTCATCAACCATTGGTTGATGAAGTAGTCGAGCCAGTGCAATCTCTGGCTGATTACACTCCTCTTTTGGGGGGTGAAGTGCCTAAAAACAGAGTCTGTTTGATTTCTAGTACAGAATCTTCTGGTATAGGGGTCATTCTAGTTTCTTCAAGTGTTACCCCTCCAAGTTCTAGGAGTGTCTCCTTTGATTCAGATAATCTTGTCGAGCCTTGTCTTCCTTCGGTTGCACCTTTCCAAATAATGGTTAGAGTTAATTCCAAAAATGTCTATCGATGTATGGTGGATGAAGGATCCTCTGCAAGTATTATATCATCCTTGACTTGGAAAGCTTTGGGTTATCCAAATTTGTTGAAAGTTGATAGTTAGTTGTTAGCTTATGATAGAAGACCTGGTGAATCTATGGGTTTTCTTCCTCAATTGCCTATTACTTTAGGTGGGAAGACTGTTTCTATCGATATGGTGGTGGTTGATCATTCTTTAGACTTTAATATGCTATTTGGGCATGATTATGTCTATGCTACGAATTTTTTGGTGTATTCACTCTTTTGAGTGATGTGTTTTACTCATAATGGGACTATTGTCACTATTGATCAGCTTGTGTCTGATAATCACCACCCCAATTCAAATTTACTACAAAATACACCTTGGCATGTTCCAAGTGTTCAAGTAGACTCTACCTTGCTATGGGTGAACTATGTGGCATTGAATCCTCAATTTTTAATTTCTTGTGAGAACGACCTATTGAGCTATTATTTTACTTCTTGGGACTTGGTCCCGACAGTTCACTGAGTGATTTCTCCTATGAGGACATAGGACCCCTTAATTCCCTCTTTTGATCCTTATAGTTCTCATGATTTCTTGGAGTTTGATTTTCCTTCGCAGGAAGAAATTTTTGAAGCCACGAGTGTTAACTACCAAAGCAGTCCTTGGGCTGAGCCCCACAAGGGGTTTGTCCTGAAGAACTATTATGTGTAAGCCACAAGGCTGTGTGGTTCCCTGTACCATATTATACATATAAGGTACGCATTTTCAAGTTTTATATTCTATAACACAAGCTTTTATCTTAATTTTATATATGGGATGTATTAAATTCTTGCCTAACGTTCCTATTTATGTCTACAGAACTTGGAAGAATTCTCCCTTAGAACTTTTAATGGTTGATCCGTTCTGATAGGTATTGGTTCTCTAAACTAGCATATAGGTTAGGTTTTTCACCTGCATCATGCATTTTTCAGTTTCCTTTTCCATTTTGGCCTTAGGATCGACCCCACCAAGATATGATGTAGAACCTTCTCATTGCTTATAAGCATCATGACTTGTGTGGTAGAGCCTACGTTATCGTGGGCGCCCTAGATAGTACCTCGTTGTCACTTGGCACCCATGCTGAACTTTTGTGTTGAGTGTGGAGCATGATTGTTCAGAGGTCTTTGTTTCAATCGGATGTATACCCCAGGAAGTTTGTACACCCCTCCATGCGGGGAGGTACAGGGGGGCCGATCCCCCACGGCTGGGGGGTCTGGGGGCCATCGGTCCACGGCGGGGGTTTCGGGGGTAGCGCCCCCGAGGCTAAAAACAGATGTAAAATTGCCTTGTAAAAGTATAGTAATTTCTAGTCAATCTGGGTCATTCATTAGGTGGATGATCTAACAGTAGAACTTATGTTTAGTTTAGGGTCTTTTTCCCTAGCAGGCAACCCCTCTCTTTTTATGAGGGCATTGTATTTGAGGTTTCATAATAGATGTGTATTCTCTGAGTGAGAAGCAGAGAGGTGAGACTGTGAGACAAAACAAAGGATATTACAATGGATTTGTTGTAGGTTGTGTCTCTTCATTGTGTTGGATAATAGAAAGGAAGGACTGGTTGTTCGGGGTGGACGTAGCCCAAACTGGGTGAACCACGTATGTCTGTGTCTCTCTTGTTTTATGCATTTTCTGTGTTTATATTTCTACAATATTTTATGTGTTCCATTACTCCGTAATATATAATTTTCTAACAACTAGTATTAGAGCCAAAGGTCTATTTGGCTGATAAACTCGCAGGAAAGAAGGGTTCCTCATTCAAGTGGGAGCAATGGCGAAAGATGGTAAGTTTAGGGTCGAGAAATTTAATAGCCAAAAATTCTCACTGTGGAAGATGCAGATGGAAGATTATCTGTATCAGAAAGATCTATACCTACCATTGGGCAGAAAAACAAAGATATCGATGAGTATGACAAAAGAAGAATGGAACCTTCTCGATAGAAAGGCACTCGGAACAGTACGGTTGTGCCTCGCAACGTCAGTTACCTTCAACATTTCTAAGGAAACAATAACAGAGGGTTTGATTAAGACATTGGAGAAACTATATGAAAAACCCTTGGCCTCAAACAAGGTATTTCTTAGGAAATGGTTATTTAATATGAAGATGTCGAAAGGTGGATCTGTTGCAAACCATTTAAATGATTTTAATACGTTACAAGTCAGTTATGTTCTGTAGGGGTAAACTTTGATGATGAAGTTAGAGCTCTGTTATTCTTGTGCTCATTACCAGAAAGTTGGAATGGTTTGGTAATGGCCATTAGTAACTCTGTTTCTGGATCTAGTACTTTAAAGTTTGATGATTTGTCGGTGCTATCCTTAGCAAGGAAATGCGACGGAAAAGCTCCGGTGAGACATCGGGAAATGCTTTGAGTGCAGAGTCTAGAGGAAGAAAAATGGAAAGAGGAAAGAGCTCAGGATATCAAAGTAAATCAAGGAAAGGCAGATCCAGGTCCAGATCGGGGATAGTGTGCTGGAAATGCGGAAAGAAAGGACACCTAAAGAAAGACTGTAGATCTCGGAAGGGAAAAGAAGGAGATTCACAGCAAGAAAACAATCATGAAGCAAATGTGACAGGTGAGGTGTTACAAGATGCTTTGATTCTTTCTTTCGAAAATATTACTGATTCCTGGGTGGTAGATTCAGGGGCCTCATTCCATGCCACACCTGATAAGAAATACTTTCATGACTATGTTCAAGGAGATTTTGGACAAGTTCGTTTGGGTGATGATAAACCCTGTAAAATTGTTGGAATGGGTAAGGTTCTTTTAAAACAGCAGAATGGAAACCAATGGCTACTAAAGGAGGTAAGGCATGTTCCAGATCTAAAGAAAAATCTGATTTCAACAGGGCAGTTAGGCGGTGAAGGTTGTGTGGCAACTTTCACAGATAAAGCTTGGAAGGTCACCAAAGGAGCCTTGGTAATAACAAAAGGCAAAAAGGTTGGTACATTGTATTTATGCAATGGTATTTCTAACTCTGTTAATGCTTTAACTTCCAAAGGAGCAGATGGAGCATTATGGCATCATAGGCTTGGACACATGAGTGAAAAAGGAATGAAGATTCTTCACTCAAGGAATTTGTTGCTGAGTTTGAAGAATGTTGATTTGGACTTCTGTGAGAATTGCATTTATGGAAAACAGAAGAGAGTCAGATTTCTCAGAGATGGGAAAGAAAAGAAGAGCGAAAAATTAGAACTTGTACATACAGATGTATGGGGACCTGCTCAGGTATCATCTCTCGGTGTCTCTTGTTATTATGTTACTTTTATTGATGATGCAACTAGAAAAAATTGGATTTATTGTATTAAGAATAAATCTAATGTATTTGTTACTTTCAAGAAATGGAAAGCTTTGGTTAAGATTGAGACAAGAAAGAAATTGAAGTGTCTTAGATCAGACAATGGGGATGAATATTGTAGCAAAGAGTTTGATAGGTACTATTCAGAGCATGGAATTCGCAGAGAGAAGACAGTTCCAAGAACACCACAAGAAAATGGTGTGTCAGAAAGGATGAATAAAACAATCATGGAGTGTGCAAGGTGCATGAGATTGCATGCAGGATTGCCTTTACATATTTGGGTAGATGCTGTAGATACTACTATTTATCTAATAAATAGAGGCCCTTCAAGTTCCTTGGATGGTGGTGTTCCAAAGGAAGCATTGATAGGTAAAAAGGAAAACTACTCCTTTTTAAAGCCTTTTGGTTGTGAGGCCTTTGTCCATATTGATAAAGAAAATATAACAAAGCTTGAGGCAAAGTCAACGAAATGTACCTTTATTGGATATGGTGTTATTGATTTTGGTTATCGCTTATATGATTACGAAAATCACAAAATCATTAGGAGCAGAGATGTAATATTCAATGAAAAGGTATTGTATAAGAATCAGTTGCAGGAAAAGAAACAAGAAAAAGAAAACAAGGAATACGCAGTTCTTGATGAAATCACTGAAAAAGTGAAGGTGCCTGAAAATAATAATAATCAACATCCACAACAACAACAACCACCACAACAACAACAGGCACCCCAAACACCTGAAAGTGGTGTTAGAAGATCTACAAGGATAAGTAGACCCCATGAACGATACTCTCCTTCATTATATTATTTATTGTTGACTAATGCTAGTGAACCTGAATGTTATGAAGAAGCAATGCAGGTTGAAAGCAGGAAGAAGTGGGAGGTAGCCATGGAGGAAGAGATGGACTCAATGCATAACCAGACTTGGGACTTCGTCAGGTTGCCTACAGGAAAAACTACATTGAAGAATAAATGGGTTTATAGGATAAAGGAAGAAGATGGAGGAAAACAGAGGTACAAAGCTAGACTTGTGGTGAAGGGGTTTGCACAGAAGAAAGGTATTGATTTTGATGAAATATTATCTCCTGTTGTTAAAATGACTTCAATCAGAACTATTTTAAGTCTAGTAGTAGTCGAAGATTTTCATCTTGAGCAGTTAGATGTAAAGACAACCTTTCTCCAAGGGGGTTTGGAGGAAGAGATATATATGCAGCAACCACAAGCATATGAGGTAAAAGGGAAGGAGAAACTAGTGTGCAGGTTGAAGAAGAGCTTGTATGGCTTAAAACAGGCTCCAAGGCAGTGGTATCTAAAATTTGACAAGTCTATGTCTGAACAAGGTTATACTAGATGTCACTCTGATCATTGTGTTTATCTGAAAAAGCAAAATGATGGCAGCTATATTATATTGTTATTGTATGTAGATGACATGCTTGTTGCAGGATCTAACATGCAGGAAATAAATGTGCTCAAAAGAAAATTGGCAAATTCATTTGCAATGAAGGATTTGGGAGCTGCAAAACAAATCCTTGGTATGAGAATAACTAGAGACAGGAAAAATCATAAATTAACATTGTCTCAGAATGAGTACATACAAAAGGTGTTGAAAATATTTAACATGCACAATGCAAAACCAGTTAGTACAGCTTTTGCTAGCCATTTCAAACTTAGTAAGGAAATGTGCCCAAAGACCCAAGAAGATGTGGATTATATGTCTAAAGTTCCATATACATCAGCAGTTGGAAGCTTAATGTATGCAATGGTCTGTACAAGGCCTGATATTGCACATGCAGTGGGAGTTGTAAGCAGGTACATGAACAATCCAGGAAAGGAACATTGGATGGCAGTGAAATGGTTTCTCAGATATTTGAAAGGTACCACAGATCAAGCATTATGCTTTGGTGGTTCAAACATTTCTCTACAGGGATATGTTGATGCAGATATGGCAGGTGACAGAGATAACAGGAGGAGCACTACAGGATATATATTCACTGTTGGTGGAACAGCTGTCAGTTGGGTTTCAAAAATCCAAAGTGTTGTTGCACTTTCAACAACAGAAGCAGAGTATGTTGCTGCTACAGAGGCTAGTAAAGAAATGATTTGGTTACAAAGGTTTATGGTGAATTAGGTAAGGAGCATGATATGGGCACGTTATACAGTGATAGCCAAAGTTCCATTCATCTTACAAAGAACTTAGCATTTCATTCCAAGACTAAACAAATACAGCTCAAGTACCATTTCATACGATCAGTGTTGGAAGATGGAGAGTTGAAGCTGGAAAAGATACACAGTAGCTAGAATCCTGCAGATATGCTAACAAAAGTTGTAACCAGGGAGAAACTGAGAATATGCTCAGTTTCAATTGGTCTTCAAGGATGACGATGAAGATGAGAAATATCCAGGTCCAAAGAGGAGTCATTGTCCAACAAATGAAGCAATGGTGGAGTTGCTACAATCATTCTCCAAGTGGGAGATTGTTGAGTATGGAGCATGATTGTTTAGAGGTCTTTGTTTCAGTCGGATGTATACTCCAGGAAGTTTGTACACCCGTCCACGTGGGGGGGTGCGGGGGGGCATATCCCCCTGACTGGGGGTCTGGCGACTAGCGGTCCCCCAAAGCCAAAAATAGATGTAAAATTTCCTTGTAAAAGTATAGTAATTTCTAGTCAATCTGGGCCATTCATTAGGTGGATGATCTGATGGTAGAAATTATGTTTAGTTTAGGGTTTTTTTCCCTAGAAGGAAACCCCTCTCTTTGTATGAGGGCATTGGATTAGAGGCTATGTAATAGATGTGTATTCTCTGAGCAAGAAGTAGAGAGGTGAGACTGTGAAAGAAAACATAGGATATTACAACGGATCTGCTATAGGTTGTGTCTATTCATTTTGCTGGATAATAGAAAGGAAGGACTAGTTCAGGGTGGATGTAGCCCAAATTAGGTGAACCATGTATATCTATGTCTCTCTTGTTTTATGCATTTTTTGTGTTTATATTTCTGTAATATTTTATGTGTTCCATTGCTCCATAATATATAATTTTCTAACAAAAGCCGAAGAAGGACACAGGAAAGTGGTGTGAGTTCAACAAGAGTCCCACTCATAACACAAGTGAGTGTGGAACCAAACAGTCACTGGTGGCCGAGTTGAAGGCTTCAAAATCAGATGCATGTTCTGACCTTGAGTCAAAACCCGACAAAGAGAATGGCAAAGGGAAGCAGATCATTGATGTGGAGTCTAGCGCCACTGTTGCCACCGCCAAGATACAGAGGAATGAGCCTGAAGACCTAGAGGAGGGGGAACATATTTTCCACTCACAAATGTGGGTGAAGGGTTCACCGCCGAAATTCATTGTCGATAGTGGCAACCAAAAGAACCTCATTTCAGCAGAGATCGTGAAGCAGTTGGGCCTACCGACCACACCACACCCGCAGCCGTATAGTATCGGGTGGCTTCATGCAGGACGAGATCTCAAAGTTCACCAGCAATGCTGCTTTCTCTACAACATCAAGCCCTTCACAGATGAGGTACTGTGTGATGTTACACCTCTAGATGTTTGTGATGTATTATTAGGCCAACCATACTTGTGGAGGCGACATGCCGTGTATGAGTTAAGGCCTCACATTATCATTATTTCTTTGGATGATTCATTATACACGATACCGGAGGTAGCCCCACATACTGCCACCTATTTGATCATTGCTAAGAAAGGCAGCAATCTCATCTCCCAGACTAGGAAATTCATCTGTCTGGTTCACTCCCAAAGTAAGGGGAAGATCGTTTCCACATCCATGACCCCCGCAAAGGGTTCCTCCATGCAGAAGGAGCAACAAAGAAATACAGTCATGACAGAACACAGGAACAACATCTCCTCACCCATAGGGGTACCACACAAGCTTCAGGCATGCAACAAAGTCTGGTTGCATCTGCAGAAATAACGCCTTACAAGAGCCCATCAAAAGCTCCGACCACGCCGACATGGCCCTTACACCATTACTAAGGCTGTGGGAAATAATTATTTGGAGCACAAAATTCCTCCATTCCTTCACCTACACCAAGTATTCAATGTGTACTGCCCTGGGCCATGCTTCCCACCATTACTGGACACATCTGAGATTGCATAATAGCTCACGAGGGACCAAGTTCAACAAATGGAGGAAGTCAATGTAATGGGGACCATTGCTTCCTAAAGGGGGAGGAATGATCCAAGTGTATGTTGGTGGCCACCCACCTATCCCATTTGGACCCCCACAACTGTCTCTTTCAGTTTTTCAGTTTCCTAATATGTAGCACAGTTTACTATTTTTAGCAGTTTTTTCGGGTCTTGAACTTCCGGAGCCATTTTGAGGCCCTAAACGACATGTTTTGGGAAATACTGGGGCAACATGGGCCGATGGACCAATGTCGCCCTTCCCAAAGTTGTAGTGCTCGGATAGATATTTCTAACAAGCTATTGTATGCATCAAATGGAGACCGGGTGCCAAAGTTACGACCCCAGGAAATTGATGTACCAATTTACCCAAAACGGGGCCCACAATTTGGCGTTTCATCTTCTAGGGTTAGGTTTTGGGATGTGAAGGGTTTTCCATTATTTCTCAACAATAAATAGGCCTTCGAGCCTCATTGTAACATAGTTTAGAGGCATGTAGCCACCACATCTCTTCTTAGAGATAGGCTACCATCGCCCTAGCTGCTGTCTATTTCAATTTTCTGTTTGTAAGCATATCTCAGTATTTTACATTAATGAAATGAAGTATTATTTTTGCTACATCTTTGTGTTTATGGTTATCTTTTTAATTTGTTGTCTTCCTGTTTAAATCTGAATCAAACCCGTGAGCACTCCTTACTCTAGGCTGCTACAAATATCCTCAACTTCCTCAACTGTCACCTGCACAGTGAACAAATCTCTTACCAGATCCTTAACTCAACCCATACCTTCTTCTACCACTTCTATTGTGAACTCTAAAATTTACTTGCTTCCCAAATATTCAACTTGCCAATACAACATAGGTTGTCTCTTCACACAACCAACTATACCTTCTTGATTTCCTTTTTTCTATTTCATCTTCTACTTTAGTCCTTGGATGAAATTTTATTGTCTTTAGGCTGCTCATCAAATCTTCCTTTGCTTCATCACATGTGTTAATCACCCTTAGGTCATCCTTTTATAGTTGCAACTCAATTATGCATTTATCTCTGTCTCGACTTCACGTGCAACATATTCCATTTCATTTCTTGCAAAGGGTCCATTAATAACCCTGGTCTTACTCATCTTCCTGTAGTAGTCCTATCATATTCTCCAACTGTAATTTAATTTCAGCTACTTCTCTATCAAGTTTGTCTTGACTTGATCTGCTGTGGATTCTCTTTGAACCTTTACTATGACTCTCAGTAGTAAAAAATATCCTTCTTCCATGAGCTTCTCCTTTCTCATTGTGAGTTACACACAAGATACTACAACAAGCTAACTTGACCAACTTGTTTGCAAATACCACACTAAGATGTTCCAAGCCTAGTATTCTCTCGGTATTTCTCCTGACTCCTTCCTCTACAATCCCATCTGATCATGCTCTTCTCTTCTAGATTTTGCATGTAATTAATGACCTTCTTCCTTTGATAACTTTATTGTTCTTTCTCCTTTTCTACCAAAAGGTTTCTTGCCATCATCCTCAGCTACAAACACTCATCACTACTACTTGTAATCAACAATTAATCCATAATTAAATGAAAACAAATGACCATTACCTCTTGTTTCAATATTCACTCAATTGTTGCTATAGAATTCTTCTCAATATTGCCATCTCTTTTCTATTTCATACCTTCATATTCCACATTATTATTTCCATTCATAACTCTAGTCAGCTTGACTTTCTTGTAGCAACTATTTCGCATGATTGTGTTCTGTCCCAATCTCAACCATCTCCTTCTCACTCATTTCTTTGGCACTTTTCTTCTTCTTGTGACTTTCCTCTAAACCCCTAGTATAATCTCATCTCTTCCTCTTGATGATTTCTCCTTGCCTGCTAGTGAGATGTAACAAACCCTTCTTTTTTCTGTAACAATTTTGCTACTTATCACCCATACCAAGTCATCCTCTTGGTATCTTCTCTTCTCTTCTCTTCTCTAGGTTCTCTGCAATAGAACTTCTTCTTGAGCACTGCTGCATCTTCAACTACTCACTCTTCTTAGTTTTACCATCAGTTTCTGTCACCATTTGTCCTCTAAGATATTTCTTGCTCCATCTCCTTTGACATAGATTCCCTAATATTGTAGATACTACTAATTCATCCCTGTAAAGATAATTATTTTAATGACTGTCACATTCAATTTTTTTTATAAGATTTATTACAAGACCTCATCTTCCAAAATATTGTTGAACCAATTTCTCTTCAACAAAGAGTGTCTCACTTACCTACTGTCAACTCATTTACTATTGTAAGGTTCTTTTTCTCCTCAATCTCTTTTCACTGTCAAGCTGTCTTTAAAACTGGAAATTCCATCTCTACATGGATCACCCTTCCTTGACCTCTATGCCATATTCATCACATGGATCTTCCACCAATATTTTCATTTTTATTCGAGATCTATTTTCACTTTACACATATAAATGGCTAAAATTCCACTCCCTCTTGAACAAAACACTCAATTATGTTCTGTCCAAGTCTATTCAAATTTGCTTCTAATAACCTACATAGCTTACCTCAATATATATCAAGTATCCTCTTAGCCTTGTCAATTTAAATTTCATTCAAAGAATTTGTTTGGTCACAATTCTAGTCATTTAATTTCACAACAACCCATTCAAAAGGCCTTCATACATAGTCAACATCTGAGCTTTAATTCCAAACTTTGTTGTTATGACTGCATCACCAAGGAGTGAACATGCTCTTTTATATTTTAGTCTCTGACATTCTCCAAAGCACATAGCCAAGCCCTGATACCACTTGACAGGGAAGTGTCAAGCTTCCCCAGTGGTCTCCCAATACCTTAGGATACTCCACACAAAAACCCACAACTTTGTTTTCATCTAAATTTTGAATACATTAAGAAATTTAACTTCAAATGTGTAGTCAAATAAAAAAATTTAGTTTCCTCTTCATGAGTACCATGAGAGAGTCTTTTGTCATGCATTCCTACTCTTTCCAAACCTCATTCATCTTACAGGGGATTCAACTCATCAAGGCATGAAGAAAACGCTAAAACCAAGCTCTCAAAGCTTCACATGCAGCCCAAAACCTATGTTGTTGTAGGCACTACGAAATATTGTTGTAGCGCATTGTGAAATAGTTTCGTAGCACTTCCAAAAAAGTGTCTTTTCGACTTCCAAGCAACTGAAATGACTCAAAATCCCCCCCCCAAATAGACTCTACATAGTCTTTAGTCACTTCTTAACACCACACATGTCCTCATATTCCCTTCTTCATGGGGATTTACCTCTAACTCACACTTACCAAATATGCAAGGTTTTGGTACAAAAAAAATAGGGAACTCTAGTTTTCTCCACATGCACACTATTTCTACCCTCGGGGAATACATAACCAAACGAACACACTCATTCTAGTCAGAAAGGCGTGATTGCCTCCAAATAACGATGCTCTTCTTTAACACATATGAAGACTCTACATATTAATAGCAGACATATTTAACCAAGGGATATCAACCTAGAAACAAACATACACCATTCAACCATAGAAAATTTGCATGATCTATGCATACATAACACAATGCACAGTCTTCAACAAAGTTGGTAGTATTCAACACTAAGTTCAACCTTCATTCACCAGGAATTTATAAACACATCGACTATGTATATATCCTCTTACAGGAGTGCACACACTATTGAAAGGGTCATTCCATGCTCAGACATTCAATGCACTCAGAGACTCCACCAATTACAAAAATCAACACACACATAAATAATTATAACACATAGTCTATGTTGGATAGTTGGCATTGTCTAGATGGCCAGTGGCCTAGTGAAGGCATATGAAAGTGCGTTGGCATTGATGTAAATAGTCCTGTTGAGGAGATTATTTGGGTAGTTGGAGTTTCCTAACTGTTGGCAGGAGTGTTAGCATTGATTTCAACTAGATACGCTCAGATGCTTGTTGCAATAGATGTTGGTAGTGATGGCCGAAGAGGAATCTCATGGTAGCTACAGGCTTCATGTAGAGAACCATCACAGTAGAAGGTGTATTGGAGAAGCAATAAAATTGATGATTATAATGATGGACTAGATGGAAGTCATGGTAGCTACAGGCTTCATGCATAGGATAACCTTGATGGTTGTGAATCTAGTTGTTCGAAGACTCAAGGAGCAGAAGAATGACTAATATTTTGGATCCAACTTTGAGGTAGAAGATGGGCTCAAAGACTACATCAAACCTTCCCCATCAGAAATTGCTCTGGAAGATAATTCCAATGATATATGGAAGTCCAAAAATGGACTCCTGGTTCAAAAGTTATGGCTTGCTGAAGGTCAAGGTATTGAAGCCTTAGGAAAGGAAGAATATTGCATATCGGAGATCGGCGATCCTAGAATATCAACAATCGTGGATCAGAGGCACGGAAATATCGACGATCACACATCGAAAATCTGACCAAATCAACACTCATAAATCGAAGGCCCAACGATATCAGCGATCACACATTGGTGATCTAGGCATATCAACGATCACAATCGGAGGTCAAAACATTGGGTGTATCGGCGTATCAGCAGTCGAAGGTCAACAATCAAGCCATAACAATGATCAGAGCATTGAAAGTTTAGCATATCAGAGATTGGAAATCAAAGCAGATTGACACATGGTGTATAGGCCTATCACTGATCGCACATCATAACTTCTTAGTGGTGACCATTTAAATGTTGCAATATCAATAATCATCGATAGTATTAAAAGCTTCGAAGAATGCGAAAGAGAAATAACAAAGGAATTCGTTGTAAAACTAGGGTAGGCAGACCCATTTTTCTCTCTCCGCCAGTAGGACACATTGTGGCATCAAAAGTTAGGCATGTCAGAGCATTGGAACATTGCGCATCGTCAATTAAAATTTCTTTGTGTGAACCTTTAAAAAGAGTTTCTATATGTGAAAATGTCGTTTGCATTAAAAACCACCAAGAAGGCCAAAAGAAATTTAACAAAGAAATTCATCTCAAAACCAATGGTTGGTGAGGATTTTTCTCTCTCATCAAGGAGGACACATGGTGGCATACAATTGGTCCCAATGGGGACAAATGGCGGAATCTAGTGGGTTCCGATGATGACACATGGCAATAGGTGATTGGTCTTGATGAGGACACATGGCAGCGTCTGGTTGGCTTCGATAAGGACGCTTGGAAGTTTACATCAACATGACATGGAGGTGTAGAAGGAAATGTGGTAGACATATTAAACCATTTTGGGTGGCTTAATAGGCCATATACGGGTGACACGTGTCACTACTCAAGGAGTTCCACTTGGTAGAGATAACGTCACATCGATGACCAGAGGATTGTGACTGTTGGCACTTGGTCACAATTCAAAAATGTCGATAAGGGGGCTCCTCTATAAGGGTTGGCATGCAACCTTGAATAGTTTTAGAACCAAGGGTGGAGAGAATAACATGAGGAGAAAGGCCCCCAATAGAGTGTTGAAAGACTTAGTGCCTTAAGGTTAAGCTCCTGGTCACTGCACCTCAACCCTATGGAGAGAAAAGCAAAACGGAGCTTAAACAAAAAGGGTCCAAGGACAATCACAGTTTATTGTTATTGTATGGATTTTTAGAGTAAAATCTTCGATATGGAAAAGACTCTGATAATGCACTATAGTGTAATTCCTCTGATAAAGCATGGTACAAAGTATTGAAGGGCGTATGGGTCGACAATTGTGTGAGTAAATGCAGAACAAAGGAGTTGGGAACTGGAGTAAATGGAAACTGTCATGGATCAATAAAATACCCTGAGACAAGGAAACAATGAATTTGGTCCACAGAGAAGCCATGATGAAGTACTATCAAGATTTGTGAGCCATGAATAGGCATAGGGAGTCTCAGTGATGGGAGAGTTGGAGATAGAGTGGACTATTCCTTGTTTGAGTAAGCAGGTGGATTGAGAATTCATTCTTAGTATGGGGAAATGGTCAAGTTCCCATTTTCATAGTGAATGTAATGGTAGAGAACAAGACCAATGTGACAGTAGAATGGAGAGCCATGTAAAAGTACTTGCGCAGTATTGAGGATAATGTGGCAGCAACGATCAATGTGGAGACAACAAAGGAACAAAACCCATGAGCTCAAATGATCACAGTGGGGGAAAGAAGCATAGTTTCCAATTAGCCAAAGTGAAAAATGCTCTGTGAGAGTGTGCACTACTGTGAGGCTGAGAGAGAGCCTTTTCTATAAAAAGAGGCAGATATTGCTTATTAAGAGAAAGAGAGACCCCAAGAGTTGTGCTATGTGTGTAAGGTAAATGATGCCTATGTGCTTTGAGAGAAGGTTGAGAGCTATGTGTGCCTTGTAGAGAAGAAGGCATAGAGTTGTGTGTGGCAATGGAGAGAAAGAGGCCAAGTGTTGAAATGAATGATAGTGTTGGGAAGGGGTCCCTGGGGTAAATTTTGATAAATTTTGTAAATTATTTTTGTAAAGTGTTGGGATGGGGTCCGCTAGGGTCAATTTTGGAGAAAAAGCCCAAGTTTTGGGGCAAAAGACCAAGTTTTACTATATAAAGATGTAAAGTTTCCACAAGTTGTGGTCGCGGAGTGCGTAGATAATTGAAGAGTCATAAAGGGTTTTACCCTTCTTTTATGTAAGTTGAGTTGGATTTTGAAGGTCTACCCATGGTATGCAGACCATGGGATTGTATAAATAGGTGTGTCTTAGGATGTCTAAGGCAAGTAATGAAGTTTGGTCTATGGGAGAAGTCTAAAGAGTTAGTGAAGAAGGGTAGGAATAAATTCTTTGTAGCTAGTGCCCATAGGCTTAAAGTAGGGTCTATATTTGAGTGCGTGGACCCCTACAATTGAGTGCACAGGGAAGTCTTGAGTCTGTAAGCAGAACTGAGTATTAATAAAGAAGATGGTTTCAGAAATACTTGTGTTTATCTCTTTACTTTTGTTTATATGAATGTGCCTTATGTTATAATGGGTTTATGAAATAATGATGTGTTGATGCATGACTTTACATGACTTATATTGTTATATGAACGCAATTACCGTTAACTATTTATGTGAAGATTATCTTGTTGTATGTTGAAGTTATCAAACAATTAAGATGATCTGAGTAATTACTACATTATAAGTAATCTTTGATGCACATAAGTAGTGGGTTCACCTATTCAGGGTCCACGAAACACAGTTGTAGACCTTCGCGGAGGTATAGAGGTTGATTAAGGGAAGTTACATAGATAAGCCTTAAAGGCTTATTGATCTGTGTGAAGGAAGATTTAGGATATAAAATGACATCATGCTCATCTCTGGGTGCAGAAATTTGGTTCAAACATGCCCCCATACTGCTTAGGGTGATACTTTAGTTAGCGCTCTACGGATTGATGCTAAAAGGGCTGGTAGTGTAGGGATTTTTTTGGTGCAACTAAATCTGAACCTGGGTCAGGACCCACCAAGCCAATAAATGGTTCTGTTGCTGGGACCAGGATCTGCATAAAGAGATGTGTGATGTCCCATCACTGGAATTTGACCAAGAAAGAAATTGAGGAGTGGTTGGATAGAAATATCCATGAATTCGTGGTGCAAAAAAATAGAAATCCATGCCTAACGAAGGAACAATGGTTGGACATATGTCTGTACATAGAAGTACACGAGATATTCTTCTGTGCCTTCCTGATCAACTATATGAGTGGATCGCTAAATTGGAAGACAACCAAGGAAGGTGAAAGCTTGACAGTCCAATAGTGTGGACCCCAGAGGTAGTACAGAGGTTGGAAGCCTATGAAGATAAGCTCACGCGTGATGTCGATCACTGGATTGATCGATTCATAGGAGGATTCATAACAGAATTCACGGTCGATACCTCTCAGCTACAATGAAGTAGAGTGATGCTTTTTCAAAGGACTGCATGTAAGTATTTGAAATCTTTGAATACTTGGATTAAAATGCTCTTGTTTATGCCATTACCTTTGGATTTTTGGGACTACACGAAGTGGAAAGTTCTTCAAGGATAGAGGGAGAATAGGCCCTAAATATAACTCGATGATCAAGCCTCCTCTGAGTGACGATGAGGGAGCAACATAGGCTTCACCACAGAGCTCTATCTAGTTATAAGACAAGGGTTTCCGCGAATACCTCATCTATCCACACCACCTCCACCTTCACCTCCATAGCATACACCTTTGCCCACACCACCACCACCTCCTCCACCTCCTCCACCATTCAATATGTCGAATATGATGAAATTCTCGTTTTCAAGGGCTTGGGAAATGAGGATCCAGACCAGTTTCACTTCGTTGCAAAGGTCGTGTGGACAACCCATAATATTACAGATGATCATATGAAGAAAGTGTAGTTGTTTACTTCTCTGTAGGATTGCGCGTTAACGTGGCACATTAAGTACTGCACTGATAACCTGGTGGCATCATTAGCGGACACTCAAATTGCTATGAACAAGGAATTCGGTAGGCCTAAGTCTAAAACACAGTCGGTAGTGGGGTTCAAGGAAATCACGATGAGTATCAGTGAAACACCCTGGGTGCTAAATCAGAGACTGAAGTGTGGATTTGTGAAGCCAATATGAATCTTACAGATAGTCAACACTGTGACTGGTTTATAACCGCGCTCCTACCTCACTTAAGGATTGCTCTGTCATAACAAAATATAGGATCGTTGGTGGAAGTGGTGGAGATCGCAATGAGATTACATGAGAAACCTATCCAGGACGTGACATTAGGAGTTCAACAGATTCATGTGGAGTTGCAAAACTTATGCTTGGAGTTTCATAGCTTGAAGAAGGAAA
Organism: Pinus taeda; assembly: GCA_000404065.3. Lineage (NCBI taxonomy): Eukaryota > Viridiplantae > Streptophyta > Pinopsida > Pinales > Pinaceae > Pinus > Pinus taeda. Next base: position 240,695 of record APFE031517788.1, read on the forward strand.
AAGCAGCTTAGTCGGAAGTGCGTGAATAGGTTTGGTGCCTCAAGTGTAAAATCCAAAGGCATGATAAGGATCACTGCCCTGTTTTCGCAAATTATATGGTAGGAGGAAGGCTAATGCCCCTGAGGGAAGAAGCTCAAGCTGGACCAAGTACAGGGCCCATGTTGTGGTGCACTATTTGTCAAGTAGCAGGAAAACATGTAATAGACAATTTCCACTTACTACAAAGATTTGTACAAACACCACAACAGTTATTTTGCAACTTCTGTAAATCGGTAGGCCATGATGATCGTAATTGTTGTAGCTATGAATTAATGATGGAAAAAATGCCCAAGTATAGGATGCAAACAGAAACTCGACCTTTGGATGAAGGTGCTAGGGGAGCGCATGGAGGATATCAAGGTCGCAGATGAGGCCGAGGAGGAGGAGGACCTGGTAGAGGTCGAGGGAAAGTTATTTTCTATAATTGTGGAGTGCCAGGACACTATGCATGGGAGTGTACGAGCCAGACATGCCCGTCATGCCGGTATTGTACTAAGTTTGACCACGTGATAGAATAATGCCATATATTGATATCTAAAATGTAGGAGAAGAAGGTGCAACCTCAACAACCTACCCAAAACCTACAAATGATGAGGGCAGCCTCACGAAGAGGATCCCAATGTCAATATCATTTTGTGAAATGGTGTGACGATTGGTGATGATAAGGGAAAACAACCTGAATAAGGTGAATGGGTTTGCAAGGCTCTAGAAAAAGAAATTGGGTTTGATCTGGAGTGCGCAAAGGAAACTTTCATGGAAGCAAAGAAAAGCTTCGCTTAAGCCTCTACCTCAGGAAGTCAGGATAGGCTATCTGAAGAAGTTGACCCATCCATGCTTACTACTTTCTTGGGGACTTGCATGAAACTACTGTTCCACAGCAGGGCTATGAAAGGATTACAGAAGTTGATAAACAGATGTGTTGGTAGGGATAATACTTCTAATTGGCACCGCACGGTTAGAAATATCGGTAGACACAAGACGAGAACCAAACACGAGATGAGGCTCACGATGCAAATAGGAGAACACGAGATGGATCAAGTTATTTTGGATCTAGGGTCAGATGAAAATGTTTTGCCTAAATAGAATTGGGAAAAAATGGGGAGGCATGTGCTGTAGTGGTATCCAATTCAATTAAGAATGGAAAATCAATAGAATATTATCCCTATGAGGATATTGCATGGAGTAACTATAGATATAGAAGGTGCAAGCGTGTTTGCTGACTTTGAAGTAATAAAGATCATTGATGACAACAATCCATATCTAGTGCTCCATGGAATTGATTGGGCTATCGACATGAATGGGGTCATCAATTTGAACAAGTGGAAAATGTCGTTTGAAAGAAAAACGCTCCGCGTGGTAATACCATTGGACCCTGCAGAAGGACTGCACTATACTGAATCGGTCCATGAATATGAAGAATGTGACGATGATTTGGACTAGATCTATAAGATAATAGCGCGAGACCAAGATTGGGTTAATCCAACAACCAATGGATGAATTGCATGGGACAACGAAAGATCTTGTACATCAGATTTAGTTGAAGAATTGTAGCATTGGCAGAATAGGTTACACAAAGTATCTACGCTGCGATGTAATATGATGACTAAATCATTGCGCTATGTATCATCCGAGGTAAGAAGTTTTCCTTATTATGGTGGTCTACTTGATGTGGATAAATTCCTTGATGCATTTGAAAGGGAAGTGCCTGAGAAGCATCACTTCCAAGCACTAGATTTGGTGCTGCGTGCTACGCCTGCACGGTAGTGGGGTATGCATAAAGACAATTTTGAAGAATGGTGTGACTATAGGAAGATGTTGAGGATGCGATTTGGTCACCCCAAGGTATGGTTGACTGAGAATTATGATGGGAGAAATGATCCACGTGATAATTTGGCAAAGCTAAGGTTTATGGAAAGAAGCTGCAATCAGAGTGGGTGCATATTTTTTGTCACACTTTGGACATCATCCCTATGAACTAGTATTTGGAAACAGAGCTCCGCCATGGCATTGTGGAATGGGATATCTTAAGGGAGGGGTTCGTAAGGATGTTCAGGTTTGAAGAAATATTCGAAAGTATCGATGAAGTGTTGCAGGAGGTTAAGGGAACAATCTTCAGAATTCCGCAAGATCCCTTGGAATTGATTCAATGGATTGGAGCATCCAACTCTGCCATGCACTAGAATGCTATAATATGAATGTTGAAGGAAAGGATGAGGATCCAAGAAATATTAACATCCACGAAGTTGAAGGCCATTGCGAAGTAGAGGGACTGTAGATAGAGAGCCCTGACATCACCGTGCCCCTGAAAACTAAGCAGGTAAACATTGGTATAGAAGCGGAACCGAAGTTTGCGAAGATATGGGATTATTGGGATGTTGCTATCATGGAGAAAGTCGTTAATTTGCTTTGTGAATATTACAATTTATTCCCTACCAAATTTTCAGACTTAAAAGGCATCATAAGTGATTTGGGAGTGATGAAAATAAATTTGAAACTGAATGTAAAGCCTGTTAAGTAGAGGCCATTTCACCTTAATCCCAAATACAAGAAAAAGGTCTGCTTGGAGTTGGACAAGATGCTTGCAGTGGGTATTATTGAACCAGTGGAGGAATCTGATTGGGTGAGTCCAATGGTCATCCCACAAAAGAAGCAAAAGGATGAAATAAGGATTTGCGTAGATCTCAGGAAGCTCAACGATGCTTGTGTTCATGATCCTTTTCCAACTCCGTTCACAGATGAAGTACTGGATAATGTTGGAAGACAAGAAGCATAATCATTCACTGATGGGTTCTCTGGATACCATCAGATAAATATCACGCCAGAGGACAGGAGTAAGATCACCTTCATGACAGAGTGGGGATGTTTCCAGTATACAGTGATGCCTTTCAGACTTAAGAATGCACCAACAATATTCTCGCATGTGGTCATCGTGGCATTCAAAGAGTTCATTCACAAGTTCTTGGAGGTATATTTTAATGACTAGACAATGTTTGGGCTAGTCAAGCACCATGTAGATAGTCTGCGCTTAATTTTGGATATATGCAGAAGGTATCAGATTGCGCAAAACCTGAAGAAATGCTTGTTTTGTGTCCTTTTTGGGATCTTGCTGGGTCATGCGGTATGTAGGCAAGGAATTGTGGTGGAACCTACTAATATCATGATAATCATCAATTTGGAAGCCCCAAGGAGTGTTAAATAGTTGCGTGCTACACTGGGCCATACTAGATATTACCGAAAGTTCATCAAAAGTTATGCTTAGATTACCATGCCTATGGAAAAGTTACTGAAGAGGGACACTACATTTTGTTGGGACGAAGAATGTTAGTGTAGCCTAGATGTACTAAAGGAGAAAATGGTCACCACATCGATCCCATTTTCCTGAACTTGAAGAAGGAGTTCCATGTGCATGTAGATGCCTCATGTATTGCATTAGGAGTAGCGCTGACACAGGCCGATGAAGGAGAAATGGATCACCCTATAATGTTTGCGAACATGAAGCTGTCTAAGGTTGAAAAGAATTATTCGACGACAGAGCACAAAGGCTTGGCTATGGTATACGTGCTCCAGAAGTTCAGACTTTACATGCTAGGTAGACATTTTAAGATGTACAAAGGCCATTATGCATTGAAATATTAGTTAATAAGCTTGTGTTTAGGGGGAAAATATGCAGATGGTTGTTGTTGTTTCAGGAGTATGATTTTGAGGTGATTGTGAAGCTAGGAAGGTTGAATGCAAGGCCAGACCATTTGTTGCGCATTGAAACAGGTGAGGATCCTACCAATTTGAAGGAAGGACTACCTGACGTGTAGCTCTTCATGGTGTGTGTAGCAGATAATTGCTTTGTGGACATTATCCATTTTTTGACCACAGGGATAGATCCAAAGGGATACACCAGTCAACAGAAGAAAGAATTAGTGGTACGCACGATAAACTTTTCTAGAATTACAGGCCATTTATATAAAATGGGATTAGACGAAATACTTCATCGCTCTGTGCTTGAATTTGAAAGAAACAATATCCTCACTAAAGCTCATGGAGGAGCTATGGGAGGACATTATGCAGGAAAAGAAACAACGCTGAATATTTTTCGTGTCGGGTTGTGGTGGTCGATGCTGCATAAGGATTCTAAAACATATTGTAGAGCATGCGATGCATGTCAGAGGATGGGAAGGCCATCACAGAGGGATGGGCTGCCTTTGAATCCATAGGTGTCATTATAGCCATTTGAGAAATGGGTAATTGATTTTATAGGACTGATTTAGCCTCCAGGCAAGAAGATAGGTGCACGGTATATCATTGTCACGACCGAATATTTGACTAGATGGGTGGAGGCACAATCTGTGAAGGATTGTATAGGGGCAATAATAGTGAAATTTTTATTCGAATATGTGTTGACCAGGTTTGGTTGCTTGAAGGTATTGATGAGTGACCATAGTACACATTTTCTGAATGAAATGATCAGTGCACTGATAGAGGAGTTCTGAGTTTACGATTAGAAGAGTACGCCATACCATCCTTAGGCCAATGGAACTGTTGAAGCTTTTAATATGAAATTGGAGAATACGCTGATGAAGGTTTGCAACACGCATTAGAATGATTGGGACGTGTGCATACCAACAGTGTTATGGGCATATAGAACTACCTATAAGAAGCTTACGGGTCAGACACCTTTTAGGTTGGTCTATGGTGTAGAAGCTATAATGCTTATGGAATACATTGTGCCTAGTCTATGCATAGCGGCTTTCATAGGAATGGAGGGCTATGGAGCCTTAGAAGAAAGGCTCGCGCAACTAACAGAGCTTGAGGAAGATAGGCTTTTCGCTGGATTCCATTAGCAGGTTCAGAAGGGATGTGAAAAAATTTGGCAGGATCGACACATCAAACTGCACACCTTCAATGTAAATGATTTAGTTTTATTATATGAAAGTAAGTTTGATAAGTTTCGAGGAAAATTTTTGATGAATTGGATGGGGCCATATGTTATCAAAGAGATTATAGATGCTGGAGCAGTTCAACTCGTGAATTTGAATGGAGATCCATTTGTGGGAAGGGTAAATGGAAGCCGATTGAAGCCATACACTGGGGATCTGGCCCAATGACTATGTGACGGTATCATAATCTTAGTGCTCCAGGTAGCTGCAAGAAGGCGTGAGACTCTAAACTACACTGCCCTGTTGGTAGAGTTGTGTGATAGGAGGTCTGCATGAAAACAAATGCTATCACAGTACCAAAAGAAGCATGAATGCAGCTGTGCTATAGGGGGAGAGATCATGGAGCACAACTAGAAAGTAACTGTTACAATCACTATTCATGATTTGAATACCAGGAGACAGTTAAGAGGAGTGGGGGGAGGCATTTAAGGCATTTAAGGCTGAATTTAAGAGTGAAATATTTGGAAATATGCCACCAATTCAGCATTTATGGATGGGTTTTGGGGGGAACCATCGAATTTGAATTCGAATTAACCTATAAAGTACGCATGGCTGTCTAGAAAAGAACACTTTTCATCCTTAGAATTTTGCGATGTGCTGTCAATTGCCTACATTTGCCAAGTTATCATAGGTAAATTAGACATTCATCCTGGAAGAGATGCTAGGACCAAGCCCCATGAAAACTATGAGTATTAGTGGAGATGTCACTTCTAAGGGAGTGGTTATAGAAGTTGTGAGCGTGAAGGCTCCAACTGCTGTGCCTATGGTGCTGAGATATCCTAGGCCGAAGCTGATGTCGGTGAGGGAAGTCCCCAAACCTAAGAAGGGCAAGTAGAAGAAGTCCATGCCGGTGCGAGAGTCACCAAGGAAGGCTGCAACCACCCAGGCTCAGAAGAAAGACAAACTGAGTGCGAAAGAGAAGGGGAAAGTAGTGGACTTGGAGGTTGAAGAGGTCACAAAGTACATCAATACTGAGGGGGTGGATCCAATATCCAAGTTTCCGGATTACATCCCTCCATGCAAGGGGAAGGTGAAGGTCCCTAAGGACCTAGATGCAGGAAAATTCCTCCTTAATACACCCCTACTACCAAATAACATCACTTTTGAAGGTCTGCACTTAGTGCAGATTCCCCATCTCAATATGGAATATTGGGATTTAGCGGACCGTGAGAGGTTCCCCCACTTGGCAACAAAAAATTACATGAATAGGGTGTTCTACAAAGAATCAGGTGTAACCACGTTGGAGCCAATGGAGTTGATTTGTGGAGCGAATCAGTCAGGGTTGTTGAACCTTTTATGGGTGCCCCACTATCACCAATCCAACATCAATCTGATTGTGATCAAGCAGTTGCTAACCTTGGTGCATGACGGCTGTTTGTGGCTAAGCACATCAATTCCCATCACTGATATGTTGATCCATTGGATCACATTGTTGTTGCACTCAGGGTTGAATCTGGCCAAGGACTTTGGCGGAAAGATGAGCAAGCATGACGTCATAGTGAAAATGAAGGATAAATTCAAGCTCGAGAAGAAGGCATGTAGATACTCTATAAACTCAATCACTGACCCCGCACACAGATCCTTGCGGGAAAAGTTATGAGAAAATGTTGTGCCGATGAGGTTCTAACACCAATGATTTCTTTGGCTGCCTAGTGCGTGGAGGGTGTACAGTTCAACTGGGCACACTACCTTTGTAGTGAGTTCCAAGCAAACTGTCGAGAGGTGCAGGACTTGAGTAAAAAATTCCACTATTCATGGTTGTTACTCTTCATTGTGATTGTTAGTTGGGATCTGCCGGAGGACAATCAGTTTCCTCCTGTGGATAAGGATTTTCTGGTGGTTGCAAAGTTTGCATCTCTTTGGGCCACAAAAGATGCTACACGAGTCACAGAGACCAAAGTATTTTGGGTGCTGATGGAGGCGAGCATTCACATGGCCATCAACAAGAAGTTGTAGTTGTCACCAAGCATGTTTGAACAACTTTCATGGTACACAGAGTTCAAAGTTGACTTCCACTGTGTATACATTTGGGCGTGGAAGGATCCCCACCAAAAATGGTTTGACCTTCTCTACCTCGCTACAAATGACGCTATTGAGGAAGTCATCAAGCGCTAGCCAATAGAGTGGTACTCTCCATCCGATCTGGCTGTACGTACTAGCAAGTCCATGGAAAAGAAAAAGAAGGAATCAACCAAGCAAAAGGTTCAGCAGTTGGTTGAGAAGGGGAAAAACAGGGTGAGGAGAAGGCCTGGGTGGAAGTGGAGCATGTTGCGAAGCAGCAGGCTGAACAGGAGGAGTGCGACTCTAGGCGGAGTGGTAAGTCTCCTTCGCCCCAAACAGAGGAGGAGGAGTAGTTAGAAAAGGGTGGCAATGGTCGGGAGGAGTAGGAGAGCACTCTCTTCTAGGTCAAGTGGTATAGGGAACAAGGAAAGGAAGGGCCGTGGAAGAAATCAAAAGCGACCAAGTCGTCGCTCAACCCAATTACTTTGACAGATGGTGACCTTTGATGAGATTGGAGACAAGGTGCACAATACCATAGAAGAACTGATGTTTCATTTTGAGCAGCAACAACAGCAGGCACTAAGCTCGATCTAGAAGGATTTACACGAGCTGCAGATTTAGATGACTAGAATCTAGGTAGGTGCAGGGAAGAGTAATGTTGCATCAACAAGTTTGGCACTGGGGACCACTCAGGCAGCTAAGATGGTTCGATCACTGGACCTCTGGGTCGTCGCACTGCCAGATGGATATTTGAGCATGGAGGTAGCTGATGACAAGGCCATAGTGAGTTCTTTGAAGAACATCAGCCTCAACCTGGTCGTGTTCCTGAATGAGTAGCTGCTCACAATGCAGGTAGGTGTGCTAGCATAGTTTTGGGCATGGGAGCAGTGCATGCTAAGCCTTATAAGTGAATACAGAGTAAACAACGAACATATGTTTGCTGAGAAATTAGAGGCATTGGAGGCACATAAGAAAATTTAGGCACAAAATGTTGAACTTGCAGCCACGGTAGCAAAAGCCTACATAAAAGCCTACAAAAGCCTACATAATACCGAAGGAAGCACCATTGGAGGCGAAGATCAAAAAGATAGCTACAGGTATGCACAGTGCTAAGATGGAATTTTTTTGCATTTAGTTCAAGCTGAACCTAAGGATAAGAGAGTTGGAGTTGAAGTCACAACCCTCAATTCTGCCAGAGGTAAGGGAACAATGTGAAGCTGCTGTGAAGGATGGAGTCGCAACAGTGGATGCCGCAGTAGTAGACTGCATCTGTTTTTTGAGCAAGAAATGGAGGTAGTCACGACTTTGAAGGAAGATACCACCCTGTAGGCCTTGAATATAGAAGCTCGCTAACTCTAGCAACAATATGATGAACTAAGGGCGACGACATGCACCGTTGCTTCCGCACAACGGCTTGCTAAGTTGCAAGAGGTGAGGTAGTTTTTTACACAGGTGGAAGCAGCACAGAAGAGAGAGGTAATCCTCAAGGCTAGATTGGGGCCTTGGTTGGATGAGGCCTACATCGTCTCCACCAACATTAAGGAGAAATTGGCAAATTTACAAAGTACCCAACAGAAAATCAAGGAGGATAGTGTAGGACTAGTAATAGAGCAGATGGTGGAGCAGATCAAGTAGGCAGCCATGCAAAGCACAACTAAGGTAGAAGTGGCATGAGTGGAGCTGGGGGATCTTTGCATTAAGATCTTCATGCCAACAGAGTCACTTGAGGGCAAGTCATGAGTTTTGTGTTGGGGGCCTGTTGGGATGGGGTCCCCTAGGGTCAATTTTAGGGCAAAAGCCCAAGTTTTGTTGTATAAATATGTAAAGTCTCAATAAGTTGTGGTTGTAGAGCGCATATATAATTAAAGAGTCATAAAGGATTTTACCCTTCTTTTATGTAAGTTGAGTTAGCCTTTGAAGATCTACCCGTGGTCCGCAGACCATGGGATTGTATAAATAGGTGTGTCTTAGGATGTCTAAGGCAAGTAATGTAATTTGGTCTATGGGAGAAGTCTAAAGAGTTAGTGAAGAAGAGTAGGAAGAAAGTCTCTATAGCTATGTGCATAGAGGCCTAGAGTAAAGTCTGCGGCTGAGTGCACAGACCCCTGCAGCTGAGTGTGCATGGAAGTCTTGAGTCTATAAGAAGAAATGAGTATTAATAAAGAAGATTGTTGCATAAATCCTTCTATTTATCTCTTTACTTCTATTTATATGAATGTGCCTTATGTTATAATGGGTTTATGAAATAACGATGTATTGATACATGACTTTACATGACTTATACTGTTATACGAATGCAATTATCGTTAAATGTTGATGCAAAGATTATCTTGTTGTATGTTGAAGTTATCAAACACTTAAGCTGATCTGAGTAATTATAGGGTTATAAGTAATGTTTGATGCAAGTAAGTAGTGGATTCACCTATTCAGGTTCCGCAAAAGATAGTTGTAGACCTTCACAAAGGTCTAGAGGTTGATTAAGGGAAGTTACATAGATAAGCCTTAAAGGTTTATCGATCTACGTGAAGGTAGATTTAGGGCATAAAACAACATCATGCTCATCTCTAGGTGCGGAAACTTGGTTCCAGCATCCCCCCATACTTCTTTGGGTGAGACTTCAGTCCACGCTCTGTGGATTGATGTTGAAAGGGCCAATAGTGTAGGCATTTGTTTGGCCCAACTAACTCTGAACTTAGGTCAGGACCCACCAAGCCAACATAAAGATGTAAAGTCTCTGTGAAATGTGGAAGCAGAGCACGAAGCTAGTCAGAGTGAAAGGGGGTTTTTTCCCTTAGGTGGGTAGGTGATAGGATGGTTTTGAGACCTGCCCATGATCTGCAGACCATGGTATTGTAAAATCAAGGCTATAAATAGAAGATTCATAGCGAGTCTAGGAGAGCATCTAATTGTGAGAAATCTTTGTAAGGGCAAGTAAGTTAAGGCAGGAAAGGTCTGTTTCCTATACTTAGGCAAAGGGGAAGGCTCCTACAGATGAGTGTGCAGAGACCTTGGTAAGTTTGCAGGATGAGTGCATGAGCCCCTGCAGCTGAGTGCATAGGGAAAAGAAGTCTGTGCTTGAATGATTATACCTAATAAAGTCAGTTTTGAGACATTTCCTATGTATCTATGTATTATTTCTTACTTCTGCAAGTTTCTATATTTTCACTATGGGTTGAAATTTATATGAATAAATTCTTATGAAAGTAATAGATCAATACTATTTATGCATGTTATGAATGATTAAAGGCCTTCATGAATATCTCAATACTATTTAAGAGAATTTATTATAATTATCTGTTTCAGAAGGATTAGGGTTCGCAAAGATAGAAGTAATCCCTGGGAACCATAGGAACCTATCACATTGACCTTTCGATGCAAAAAAATGGTTCTGTCATCCCCCAATACTACTTCAGGTGAGACTGTAGCCTATGCTACGAGGGTTGTTGTCAAAAGGGCCAATAGTTAGGATTTTGTTGGTTGGCACAACTAATGTTGAACCTGGGTCAAGCCCCATCAAGCCAACAAATGTTTCCATTTCCAAGACCAATATCTTGCTAAAGGGATGTGTGATAATTGATTCCCCACTAAGAAATAAATTGGGAAGTGGATCGATCAGAAACTATATGCGTTTGCAACTCACGAGAATAGAAATTTGTGCTTATCGAAGGAAGAGTGGATGAATAAATACCTATATATAGATGAACACGAAATATTATTCTACTCTTTCCCCTATGAATTACATGAGCGGTTGTCCAAATTAGCAGATAATCAGGGTACGTGGAAGCTTGACGGCCTTATTGTGTGGACCCCTGAACTAGTAAAGTGCTTGGAGGCTTCAGGAAAAAAATATATAATAA
>APFE031517788.1:251656-264273 GCA_000404065.3 Pinus taeda
AAATATATATAATATCGCGTGAGTCGTCGATCACCATTAAAAAAAAAATAAAAAAAAAATCGCATGAGTCGTTGATCACCATAAAAAAAAAATAAAAAATAAAAAAAATCACGCAAGCCGTCGATCACCAGATTGACGTATCCTCGAGGATTCATCAATGAATTCACGATTGATACATCCACCAGCTACAGTGAAGCATAGCACAGGTTTTTCAAAAGACCAAGAGGTAAGTACCTGAAATATCTAAAGACTTGGATTAAGATGCTATTGTGCAAAAAAAAAGTTATTCCTTTAAATTGATGTTTGGGACTACACGAAGTGGAAGAAAATTCATAAGGGATGGAGAATGAGTTCTCAATACAATACACTTTTGATATCCTCTAATAGTGATGAAGAAGGTAATATTATGAGAACACTGTGAAGTGTGCTACAGCTTGTAAGTCAAGGTATCGCAGGAATACCTCATCCATCCACTCCACCTCCACCTCCACCTCCACCTCACACACCTACATCAATGCCTCTGCCTCCACCTCCACCCCCACCTCCATCATTTAATATGGCGAATACAATGAAGTTTCCTGTGTTTAAGGGTGTAGGAACTGAAGACCCCGAACGATTCTAGTTTGTCGCAGATGTTGTATGGATGACACAACAAATAACTAATGACAATATGAAGTAAGCGCAGCCAGTCACAGTGCTGTAGGATAGAGTGCTGAGTCGGTACATCAAGTTTTGCATAGATAATCCCATTGTGATTATGTTAGAGACCCAACAAGCATTGAATAGTGAATTCAAGAAGCCCAAATCTCATGCTCAGTCTGTAACAAAGTTCAAGGATATTCAACAAGTGGTAAATGAGTCCGCATGGGAATTTGATCAAAGATTAAAATGTTTGATTTAGCAGGCTAATATGAAGATCACAGATAATCATGATAGAGACTGGTACATTGCTTTTCTCTTGCCTCATATGAGATTATCATTTCCACAATAGAAAATGGGAATGCAAGCAAAAGCAATGGAGATCGCTATGAGATTAGAAGCTTTGCCAGTGCAAGATACGAAGGTAGGGGTACAACAGATTCAATCATAGCTGGAAATTCTGCATATGGAATTACAGATCCTAAAGAAGGGAAAGGAAGTGCAACCCAAGGTGCGTGTAGAAGTTTGGTGCTTGAAGTGTAAACGCCAGGGTCATGATAAGGACCACTGTCTTGTTTATTAGAACTACCTCATTAGGGGAGGTCATGTCCTGATAAAACCGGAAAACATCATTGGATTGAGTGCCAGAGTACCATTATGGTGCACTATTTGTCAAGTAGCTTGGAAGCAAGTGTCTAATAACATTCATCTCCTAAAATTTTTGTGCAAACACCGTAGTAGTTATTTTTTACTTTCTGTAAACCAGTTGGGCATGATGAATACAATTGCCGGAGATACGAATTGATGATGGAGTGAACCCCTAAGTAGAGAATGTAGTCGAAAAATCATTCTCAGGATTAGGGTGCAAGTGCAGTGCACAGAGGATTCCAAGGTTGAGAAAGAGGACGGGGAGGCAGGGCTAGAAGGGTTCATGGCCAAATCATTTGTTATAATTGTGGAGAAGCAAGCTATTTTTCTTGTGACTGTCAGAACTCAATGCATCCCTCCTGCCAGTATTGCTGATAGTTTGATCATGTTATCGAAGATTTCCCAGTACTAATAGCCAAGATGTAGGAGAATAAGACGCAAACACCTATGTAGAACATTTAGATGATGAGGGCGGAGCCTTGCGAAGAAGAGCCCAACATTAATGCATAATCGTATTACAACAGGAGAAGATAAGGGGAAGCAACTGGAAATTGAAGGATGGGTATGCAAGGTTACAGAGAGGGAAGTTGGATTTGACCTAAAATGGGCTAAAGAAACCTTTATGGAATCCAAAAGGAACTTTACTGAGCCCTCTACCTCAGGAAGTCAGGATGAGTCTAGCAGAAACAATAATGCATAGGACGTAGATCCTTTGATATTAGCCACCTTTCTGAAGACTTGTATGAATATGTTACAGGATAGAAACGTAGTAGAAGGGCTTCAAGAGTTTATTGATAACTATACAGGTAAGGTAAAACCCCCTCCAGAACCGTGCACTATAGGAAAAATGGAAAAGCAAGAAACAAATAGGTCGTGAAATGAGGTTAACAATGCAAATCAGATAGTATGAAATGGAGTAGGTAATTCTCAAACTAGGATCAGATGCGAATGTGCTATCAAAACAAAATTAGGAAAGAATGGGGAGACCTGCACCGTAGTGGTCTCCTATCCAGCTTCGCATGACCAATTAGCATAAAATAATTCCCGTGGGGTGCCTATATGGGGTAACGGTTGATATTGAAGGAGCAAGCGCTTTGGCCGACTTTGAAGTGATCGAGATAGTGCATGATAGTAATCCTTACCCTACACTATTAGGCATTGATGGGCCTTTGATATGGATGCTATAATTAATCTTAGGAAATGAAGAATGACATTTGAAAGGAAGGAGCTCTGAGTAATTGTTCCTTTAGATCCATCTGAAGGTGTGCAATACACGGAACTAGTCCGTGATTATGAAGAAGAGGACAATCTGGATCAAAGATATGAGATCACTGCGTGTGATGAGGAGTGGATCAACCCTACATCAAATGGGAAAATTACGTGGGATAAAGATAGCTCCTGCATCTCAGATTGTGATGAAGAGCTTGAACATTGGCAGAAGAGATTACATGAAGTCTCTTCATTGTGATGTAACATCTTGACCAAATCGCTTCGATGTGTATCCATGGAGGTAAGAAATCTCCCTCATTATGATGGTTTAGATGATGCTAATTTGTTTTTGGATAAGTTTGAAAGGGAGGTGCTAGAAGATCATCGGTTCTAGGCACTAGATCTGGTGTTGCATGCTATGCTTGCCCGTTGGTGCGGTATAAATAAGGACTACTTCACTGATTGCAAAGTATACAGGTGAAAGATGAATCTGAGGTTTGGGTATGCCATTACCCATATAACAGAGAAATACACAAGAAAAGATGATTCGGGCGATTATCTGGCATGGTGGACGAAAGCTTGGGGAGAGGAACTTAAGCTTGAATGGGTGCACATATTTTTTCATACTTTGGATACCATTCCGATGAATTGGTACCTGGAAATAGAGCTACGCCATGGAAAAACCGAGTGGGATATTCTCAAAGACATTTTCTCGTTAACCTTCAGCTTTGAGGATGTCTTTGAATGTATTGATGAAGAACTCCAAGAAATTAAGGCTGCAAGCTTTAGAATGCTTGAGGACCTGGTTGAATAGGTTCAACCAGAGTGGAATACAGAGTTGTGCCATGCACTGGAATGCTATAACATGAGTGTAGAAGAAGAAGATGATGATCCTAGAAATATCAACATTTCGGAGTCTGAGGGACAACACAAAGTTGAAGGACCCAAAGAAGCAATCCCCGACACAGTAGAGCCTCTGAAGACTAGATAGGTAAACATTGGATCAGACGCTTAGCCGAAGTTCATGAAGATAAGAAACTATTGGGATGAGGATACAGTTGATAAGGTCGTAGAACTGTTGTGCGAATACTAGGACTAGTTTCCCACCAAGTTCTTAGATCTCACGGGGATAGTAGGGGACCTGGACGTGATGAAGATTACTTTAAAGCCAGACGTGAAGCCTGTAAAATAGTGACCCTATCGTTTGAATCCAAAATATAAGGAAAATGTGCGCAGGGAGTTGGATAAGATACTTGAAGTAGGGGTCATTGAGATAGTGGAGGAATCAGACTAGGTAAGTCCTATGGTAGTTCAGGGGAAAAATAAACAAGATGAAATCTGGATATGCATAGATCTGTGGAATCTCGATGATGTGTGTGTTCATGACCCGTTTCCAACACCATTTATAGATGAAGTCCTAGAGAATGTCGAAGGGTAGGAGGCTTATTCATTCACTGATGGGTTCTTGGGGTACCATTAGATTAAGATCGTGTCAGAGGATAGCAGCAAGACCACCTTCATGACGGAATGGGGATTTTTTCAATATACGGTAATGCCCTTTGGATTGAATAATGCACTGGTGATATTCTCATGAGTAGTAATTATAGCTTTTAAGGAATTCATCCATAAGCTCTTAGAATTATACTTTGATGATTAGACTGTCTTAGGGGTTAGTAAAGTGCCATGTTATAAGTCTACGCCTTATCTTGGATACCTATCGTAGACATCAGATAGCCCTGAATTTGAAGAAATACATTTTTTGTGTCCCTTATGGAATATTGCTAGGTCATGTCATTTGTAAGTAGGGATTAATGGTGGACCCTACAAATATTGTAGTTATTGTCAATTTGGAGTCCTCGAAGAATGTAAAACAACTGTGTGCGACACTGGGCCATAGGGTATTATAGAAAGTTTGTTAAGGCATATGCACAAATCACTGCACCAATGGAGAAGCTGTTGAAGAAAGATGCGACATTCTAATATTTTGAAGAATAAAATGGTCACTAAACCCATTCTAGTATTCCAAAATTGGAAAAAGAAGTTTCATGTGCATATGGATGCTTCTTGTATAGCTCTTGGTGCAGTGCTAACCCAACTAGGTGAAGGCAATATCGATCATCCTATAACGTTTGCAAGTATGAATTTTCTAAGGTAGAGAAGAACTACTAAACTACAGAGCATGAGGGACTGGCTATGGTATATGTGCTACATAAATTCTGACACTATCTGTTAGGCACACACTTCAAGATGTATACATACCATTCTGCGCTAAAGTACCTCGTCAATAAGCCTGTGTTGGGGGGGGGAGATATGCAGATGGATGTTTCTCTTTCAGGAGTATGATTTTGAGGTAATTGTGAAGCCTAGATGACTATTTTTTGGTCCTGATCATCTCTCCTAGATTGAGTCTAGCGAAGAGCCTACTAGTTTGGAAGAAAGGTTGCCTGATGTGTAGCTCTTTGCTATTTGTGTTGTGGACAATCACTTTGATGATATCATTCTGTTTTTTACCACTGGAACAACCCTAGAAGGATATTCTATGCAGCAAAAGAAGGAGTTGGTGGTTTGTGCAACTGATTTTTCTGTGATCGTTGGACACCTATATAAAATGGGTTGCGATGAGATACTGCACCGATATGTCCTAGTGTTTGAATGACCAAGCATCCTCGCAGAATCACATGGAGGAGTGGTAGGAGGCCACTATGTAGGAAGAGAAATTGTGTATAAGATCCTACGTGTGGGACTTTGGTGGCCAATGGTACATAATGATGCAAAAGCATATTGTAGGGTGTGTGATGCTTGCAAAATGATGGGGAGACCATTGCAGAGGGAAAAATTTCCTTTGAATCCATATATAACTTTTCATGAATTTGATAAATGGGCGAATGATTTTGTGGGCTCGATTTAGTTGCCAGGGAAAAATACTAGAGTGTGTTATATTATTACAGCAACTGAATACTTGATGTGATGGGTAGAAGCGTAGCCGGTAAAGGACTGTAGCGTAGCCACTACTACAAATTTTATCTTTGAATATATCCTATCATGATTTGGTTTTCCTAAGATATTAATGAGCGATAGGGGTACACATTTCTTAAACGAAATCATTTCCACGATGCTTGAAGAATTCCAGGTCTATCATTAGAAGAGTACACCCTATCATCCTCAAGCTAATGGTATAGTTGAAGCCTTCAACAAAATTCTAGAGAGTTCTTTAATGAAGGTTTGTAAATCGAAGAAAAATGACTGGGATATAGAACCACTTGTAAAAAGTTGATAGGCCAAACCCCTTTTAGATTGGTTTATGGGCAAGGGGCTGTGATAGGCATGGAATATATTGTGTCGATTCTATGCATTACAGCACTAACCGATATGGATGATCGTGAGACAACAGAGGAGCACCTTGCACAACTGATGGAGTTGGAAGAGGATCATTTTTTACCAACAAGTGAAAAAGGAGCGTGAGAAGGCCGGTCATGATTGACATATAAGGCAACACACCTTCTAGGTTGATGATTTGGTCTTATTATATGACAATTTTAGGAAATTTCTTTGAAAGTTTCAAATGCATTGGCTTGGAATCTATGTGGTAAAGTAAATTGTAGATGGTGGTGCAATTCAGCTCGTGAAGTTGGATAGAGAATTGTTTCCGGGAAAAGTCAATGGCAATCGATTGAAGTTGTACAAGGGTGATCCCACCCCTGCACACTGACTATATGATGGTGGGATAGTCTTAGTACTATATGAAACTACAAGGATGTACAGGACTATAAACTACATTGTCCGTATATTGAAGTGAAAAAGTAAGGGGGTTGTGCGATGGAAGAAAGTAGGGCACCAAGGGGAGCTGTGCCAAGATGATTGCGCCATTTAGGTTGGTGCCACACAGTTGGGTCGAAAATTAGCCGTTGGGTGCACTGTAGCTAATTGGATGGAAAAATTTCCATTAGAAGGAGAGGGGAGGGCACATTTATGGGGAAAATATTTGAAAGTTTTCCACCAAAGATGCATTTATGATAGAAAATTGGAGGGAACGGTTGGATTTGAATTCAAATTTGCTTATAAATTTGGCAGGCTAGCCAACATTCAAATAATTTGGTTTCAACGAGTTTTCTTTAATCCTTGCCACTAGAGAGATTGTTGTATGTCTGAGAAGAATTGGGAAGACATTTTAGCATGACCAAAATTTGCCAACTTACCTGAGTGGCGCTTAGAGATAATCTTTGAGAGAATGATGACCACTCCCCTCGAAACAACAGTTGTGCCATCTGAAGCCACACCCTTTGATGAAGTACCACTCCCTATGCCTACGAGAGTTTCGACACCTAGGTCACCTCAACCTAAGCCCTCTGCTGCTGATAATAAATAAAAGAAGCCGCAACAACTTTCCGTGAGGCAATCACCGCAGACAAAAACCCCAGAGATTCGCCAAAAGGGGAAAATGGAAAAATCACAGCAGTCACATGAGCCCCTTGATCTCGATGAAGAAGAGCTTCATGGAGGAATCAAGGAGATGGATTCCGAAGAGGGTGAGCCTCTGACTCGGCCCCCGAATTATATCCCACTACGAAAAGGAAAAGCTAAGGTGCCTAAAGATCTGGACATCGTTAAATTCATGGTGTCTACACCACTGCTGCCAAAGAAGGTGGTGTTTGAGGGTGTGCTGGGGTGCATTCCTACACTCAAGCTGGAGGATTGGGACTTGGCATACCATGAGAAGTTCCCTCATCTTGCGCCAAATAAATATTTGTTGAAAATTTACTATGAGGAAAAGAGAGTAACGTGACTAGAGCCGATGAAGTGGGTCGCAGGAGCTGAGAAAGAGGGTCTGCTGAACATGCTCTGCGTGCTGCATTTCAATAAAACAATCATTAACATCGTGTGTGTTAGAAAATTTCTCACCCTAGTGCACGATAGATGTTTCTGGCTGGGATAACCCATCCCTATTACTAACATGTTGATCCACTAGATTACCATGCTGCTCTATCAAGGTGTGGATCCTACAAAGGCATTTTGAGGAAAATCAAAAGAAAAGAAACCTGTGGACCAGATAAAGAGCTAGTTTGGATTGCTGAAGAAGTCACATAGATATTCCATATGCTCCATTACAGATAAAGTGGTGCAGCTCCCCATGTAGATCTTGGCCTGAAAGATTATGTGGAAGTGTCGTGTAGAAGAGGTTCCAACACCGGTGATTTCATTAGCTACACAATGTGCTAAAGGAATCCAATACAACTTGGCTCAGTACCTCTGTAAAGAATTTTTGGAAAATTGTAAGGCATTCCATTATGCCTGATTATTTTAATTGGTAGCATAGAGGATGCCAGAGGACAACCAGTTTCCTCGTAAGACCCAAACCTTCTAGAGGCAGTGAAGTTCGCTTCGCTCTAGGTGACCAAATATGCAATGTGGGTCATCGAGACCAAGATGCTTTTGGTGCTTGTATAGATGGATCTCCGCACAATGATTAGCCAAAGGCTAAGGTTGTCACCTACTCTATATGAAAAACTGGAGCCTTATGTAGAATTCAAGACATATTTTCGCAATGTTTCTATCTGTGCGAGATAAGGATCCAAAGAAGGTGTGGTACAAGTTACCTTACCTTGTGGGTGAGGTAGATGTCCAAGAGTTTGTTGGGAAATTCCTAGGAGAGTGGCTGTACCCATTGGATCTAGGTGCAGGTATAAGAAAGGTAGGGGAAAGTACCTCCACACAGACCATTATAGCACAAAAACAAGAGGAGGCAGAGCAGGCTGCAACCCATGAGAAAGCTGCATAGCAGAAGGAAGCTGTTGCCAAGAAAGATGTTGTTAAGGTAGCTACTGAAAAAAGCAGACAGACAAGGACACCACCATAGAAGTCAAGGGGTCTGATTCCCAACATTCTCCAGACTAGGAGGAGTCAGAGGTTGAAGGAGGCAGGGACGAGGGGATGGAAACCTTGTTTGAGCGCAAGAAGAGGCCAAAGAGGATGACTTCAGGACCGCGAAAGAAGGAAAAGTCTACTAGATTCTCCCAAATGGATCCGCTAGTCCATAGTGAGGGGAACTTAGACGAGATTGGAGATAAGGTCTATGACACAAAAACCAAACTATGGACGCATTTCGAGAAACAATACCAGCAGTCCTTGGGAAATGTACAAAAGGATCAGTGCGACCTGTAGATCTAGACGGGGTGACTGCAAGCGAGCATTGGTAAGGTGAGGGCGATTTAGGCTATCCTAGAGCAAGCAAGTATGATGGTCCTAGATACATATCCGACTCTAGATCTTAGATTCATTCTATTGCCAGATAGAACCCTGTGTGCCCAATCAGAGGAAGTGAACACCCAGCTATCACAGATCAAGGATTTGGGTGTCAATCTCGTGACACTCCCTATCCAGACCCTACATGAATTGCACCAAGGTGTATCCCATGAACTGAAGGTAAGGGAGCGGTGCGCACTGCTAGTGATCAACGAAGTGAAAGCTAAGAAGGAAAAGGAGTAACTTGCTACGCGCAACCAACAGTTGGAAGTAAAGATTACACAAGTCTGTAATGTGCTGTCTAAAATCAATATTTCTGCCAAAGCAGAATTGACAGAGAAGATACAGAAATTGGCTTCAACAATTAAGGAATCCAAGGATGAAATCAGCCGAGTCCAATTTGAACTCCAGCTATAGATTTCGGAGCTGCAGTTGAAGTTGCAGCCAACCACTCTACCAGAGGTCTGGGAGCATCGATCAAAGAAGGGATGGCCACATTAGATGCTACAATCAAGGACTGTACCAAATTATTTGATTAGGCTATAGAGCTTTGGACATCTCTGCAGGAGGACCCCACTCTGTAGAAGATTGTCACTGACATCTCTTGACTCTGAGAGAAGCCAGGATTGCTTGTGAGCATCTATGAGGATTGTACTAAGAGCTGGCTAGCTGTGAGAGCTAAGGGTTTGTATAATTCTTATGTATTTCCACCTTGCATGATAATACAGATAGTGGGGTTTTTAGTTGAGGCTTTCCCCAAAGTATTTTCATGTGTATTGTGCATTGATTCTTCTTCTTCTAGTTGTATTATTCAGCTCAATCTTTAAACTTCCAAAAATTGATAGTAGAAGTAGGTTATAGTATTATACTTTGATTTATATTGCATTATCGGGTTAAACTACACAACAGATTTTATACATGGTATCAGAGCCAAGTTCATCGGAGCTGTGAACAATATACAGAGAAGAGCATCCGAAGTTTGATGTTCGGGGTTGCAAGTTCAAATCGAATTCATATCATACTTCAAGGTTGGCCAATGGTGTTCTATGGCTTGAGACTCGAGTATGCCTTGGAAGGTAGCTCAAATTACATAGCATGGAAAGATAGAATGGAGGTTGTATTAGAAGAAAATGGCTTGAAGGAATTCATTGATCAAGAAATCGCAAAGCTAGCTTCAACTAATGCACAAGAGTTGGCTGAGTGGAAGAAGTGTGTGGCAAAGGTGAGACGGATCATCCTTGAGGGAGTTCAAGACCATATTGTCTCGAGTCTCCATGGGAAGGATACTCCATTTTCAATGTGGAAGACATTGAAGGACCTCTACCAGAATAGTAGTGGCCAGAGGAAATTGGCACTTAAGGATAAGCTTCAAAGAATCAAGATGGAGAAGGGCAATACTATTTCTACATATCTGAGCAAGCTCACCATCTGTAGAGATGAGCTTGGCAGTGTGGGAATAAATACTGCCGATGATGATATGGTGAGCCTCGCTCTCCTTGGCCTTCCAAAGAGTTGGAATAGCTACCAGGACTCTGTGAATGGAAGGGAGAAGCTGTCAGATTGGGAACAACTGTGGTCGGATCTTATGCTAGAGGAGATCAGGAGGAGCACATGATATGGTTCTTCATCCAAGAATGATGATGAAGAAAAGCTGGCGTTAGCAAGTAAGGTAAGGAAAGGGAAGGGGAAGGCTTCCCATTTCAAATCGAATTCTTCTCATGGAGGGAAGAAGGATGACATGTCTAAAGTAAGATGCTTTAATTGTCATAAGATGGGACATTATGCGACTAATTGCCCATCGAAGAGTCCAAGAAGGGATCCTTGGAAGGATCAGAAGGTGAGGCATTAGCCTCTTAGTTCAAAATGGACTTTACCTTTATCGCATGCATGGTGTCATTGATGATGGGTTGTGTCTGGTATCTTGACAGTGGAGCCTCATTCCACATGACCAATGATAAAAATTTATTCAGTGCCTTGGAGGAGAAGGCTCAGACTGATGTGGAGTAGCCGCATGTAGAGGTTTCAGGAGTGAAGACATCCACTCAAGCAGAGTCTTCCAGAGATGGACAGAAGCACACAAGAGAAGCTGACAGATTGTTGGACGATGCGAGGGAGAATGTGGGAGCACAATCTTCTCAGCACAGATAGAGGAGGTCACCTGAGAGGTAGAATGGATACATGGCCCTTACTGGGGAATGAGTTGAGACCGAGCCATCTTCCTTTGAGGAAGAAGTGCAACAACCAATTTGGGTTGATGCTATGGTGGGGGAGTATGACTCCATAATTTGTAACAGTGTTTGGGATGTGGTTCCTGGATTGGAGAACAAGTCAGTTGTGAGTTCCTGTTGACTTTACAAGGTAAAGTAAGCTGTTGATGGTAGTGTGGAGAAGCATAAGGCAAGATTTTTTGCTAGTGGCTTTTCAAAGGTCGAGAGGATTGACTATGATGAGACTTTTTCTCCTGTCACAAGGTACTCATCTATCAAATCTATGTTGGCACTATAAACACAGATGTGTTGGAAGATCCATCAGATGGATGTGAAAACTTCATTCCTCAATGGCCAGATTGAGGAAAAGGTGTACATAGTGCAGCCGGAAGGTTTTAAGACCTTTGATCATGAGTCGCATGTGTTCCAACTCAAGAGAGCATTGTACGGGGTGAAGCGAGCACCTCGTGCTTGGTACACCAGGATAGACAACTACTTCACTAGGTTGGGCTTTACAAAGAGTGAAGTGGATGCGAACCTGTACCATATCATGGTGAAAGGTAAGCTATTGATCATCGTACTTTATGTTGATGATCTCATATTGATTGGTGATGATCAGTTGATCATGTCTTGCAAGAGAATTCGAGATGAAATACATGGGTCTCATGCATTACTTCCTTGGCATGGAAGTGTGGTAGAAGGATGGGGAGTTGTTTGTGTTTTAGGGCAAGTATGCCAATGAGACACTCAGGAGATTCCACATGGAGAAGTGCAAGCCCATGTAGACTCCTCTAGGAGGTAACTGGAGGAAGGAAGTTGCTACTTCAAGAGAAGTGGTAGAGGCTACTATGTACATGCAGCTTGTGGGTTCATTGATGTACTTAGTGAACACACAACCAAATTTGTGCTATGTGGTGAACCAACTGAGTCAAGCGATGGTTCAACCTACCAAGATGTTTTGGAAGGTGGAAAAGCATGTATTGAGATACCTCAGAGGCACATCTTAGTATGGATTATGGTATAAATGGACAGAGGGAGTGAAGCTATAGGGCTTCACTAATGCAGATTGGGCAGGGATTCCATCAAATTAGAAGAGCACATGAGGATGAATTTTCAACCTTGGGTCAGCAGCAATTTCTTGGTAAAACAGGAAACAGAGGTCAGTTGCACTCAACTTGGGAGAGGAAGAATACATGGCTGCAAGTCATGAAACATGTGAGGCCTTATGGATGTAGAAAATCCTAGTTGGTTTATTTGATCAGAGGATGGATCCAACTGTGATCTATTGTGATAATCAGAGTTGTATCAAACTCTTTGAGAATCCAGTGTTTCATGACAGGTCCAAGCACATCGACATACGATATCATCATCTCAGAGACTATGTAGTGAGGAGGATCATGTTGTTGCAGTATATTTCGACACAGTAGCAAGATCCTGACATTTTGATAAAGGCATTATCAAAGTGTAAATTCAAGTTCCATAGAGACAGGATCAATGTGGTAGACAATCCATATCTTGTTGAGAGGGAGTGTTGAAATATGGGAACAAGAATATTCCAATTTAATTTGTCCTTAAATTAAATTGTGAATTAAAATTGAATTTAGTCTTAACAGCGACTTGGAAATAATTAATTAATTAATTTTAAATTAATTAGTTGGAGAAATTCAAGTTAGA
>APFE031517788.1:280037-329427 GCA_000404065.3 Pinus taeda
TGGGTGTGGAGCCTGATTATCTTCTATATTCAAAAGTACTGCCACATTGGACCCCAGTTCAAAATGGGGGCGGCAACGCCGCCCGTAAAATATTCGCTACAAGGGGGGTCCAGGGGGGGCGGCTGTGACCTTTGGGAGCCCCCCCTTGGCAGGGGGTTTTGGGGGCAGCGCCCCCGAAGCTAAAAACAGCTGTAAAATTGCCTTGTAAAAGTATAGTTATTTCTAGTCAATCTGGGCTGTTCATTAGGTGGATGATCAGACGGTAAAACTTATGTTTAGTTTAGGGTTTTTTGCCCTAGAAGGAAACCCCTCTCTTTGTATGAGGGCATTGTATTTGAGGCTGAGAGATAGATGTGTATTCCATGTGAGCGAGAAACAGAGAGGTGAGACTGTGAGAGAAGACAAAGGATATTACAACGGATTTGCTGTAGGTTGTGTCTCTTCATTTTGATGGATAATAGAAAGGAAGGACTGTCTGTTCGAGGTGGACGTAGCCCAAACTGGGTGAACCACGTATATCTGTGTCTCTCTTGTTTTGTGCATTTTCTGTGTTTATATTCCTGCAATATTTTATGTGTTCCATTGCTCCGTAATATATATAATATTCTAACATATTGCTGATATTGAAGCTTTAGATGATGCATTTTTGAAGCACTGGGGAGATACAAAGGACCTGCTATACTATCATACTGAGTTTGGAAATCTGAAGAGGGAAAATGGGGAATCTTTGCCTGATTTTAATAAGAGATTTAATAAGATGTATAGTAAAATACCAGCTGAGGTAAAGCCAACCCCCACCTCAACCAAGCTCACTTATGCCAATGCTTTTGACTCCGATTTCTGCTTACTGTTGAGACAAAGAAGATGTGCCGCTCTGGCTGATATGCAAGATGTAGCTCTAGAAGTTGAATCCAATATAATAGTGAAAGAAAAAATCAAAAGTCATGCTGACAGAAGGCGACAGAGAGGTGAGGCTTCTTCTTCCTTTGCTTCATCACCAGATCCTAAAATAGATAAAATGACCAGGATGATAGAGTCATTGGTTGCTGAGATATCTAAGCTGAAGGTTGAATAGAACTCGAGAAAAACAAGGCAGCAAAACAAATTTGCTCCTAGAAATTCAAATCCATATAGGAGAGCAAATGAGCAGTTGCAAATAATACAGAGGGGTAAAGAACCAAATGAAGAACACAAAGTTAAAGCTCCTTTTCAAAATGTAGTCATGGAGGAAGAACAGATTGAAAATGAGGATGAAATACATTGCATGGAAGATAAAGGCAGTGCTACCTTCTTGACACTGGCTGAATACGAAGAAGCATTAATACAGAACCAAACCAGTCAAGAATGGGACAGAGAGGCTGTTCTGCAGATTGGTGAACAACAAAGATATAATCTGAGGTCAAATGAAAATAATGTCAAGGAGAATCTTGCCTAAAGAGTTACTGTCTAAATAGAGTCACAGAATACCAAACAAAGGAGACCAACAACTGATCCAATCATCCTCAAAGCTCTAGTTCAAGAGGTAAAAGGTCCTGACAAGTCATCCTCCCCTTTCAGCTTTGAAGAAGAAGTTTAGAAATTGAAAATATCTGTGCCTCTGTTAGAACTTGTAAAGAGTGAAGTGTTTAGAAAGCCTATCCTTGAAGCTCTTGAGCTGAAGGCCACACAAACTTCCACTGACTCCGTTAATTTGCAAGATGATAGACCTGCAGTTGTGCTTAGCCCCATGACTGAACCTGCTAATGATGATTATCCATCTTTTTATGTCTCCTTGACCATTCATGATAAAATCCTCCACAATTGTCTGCTAGACATAGGGGCTAGCCACAATCTAATGCCTAAACCTGTCATGGAAGAGTTTGGCCTCGATATCACTAGACCATACCATGATCTATTCTCACTTGATTCAAGGAAAGTAATGTGCCTAGGATTGATTAAAGATTTAACTATTACCCTAACTGAACTGCCTATGAAGAGCATGGTGATGGACATTGTGGTAGCAGATGTCCCTCCCAAGTTTGGCATGTTGCTATATAGAGGATGGATTAAGAGACTAGGTGGGACATTACAGAATGATTTATCTTATGCCACTGTCCTAGTATTTGGAGGAGAAAGCAGAGATTATACAGAGAAGCCTAGCTGGCATATATCATCAGTGATGAGAAGAATCCTTCTAATCGCCCTATTTATGCTGTGGACACTGATTTTGGAGCATGTATTCTCCAAATAGAAGAATCTTAGAAGGCCTCAATGCAGCTCAGGAAACAAGCAGTTCAGGCTGAGGAAGAGCAAAGAAGTCAAGTTTGGGAGATGTTCTTTGATGGAGCATGTTCCAGGGAGACTACAGGAGCAAAGGTGGCGATGGTATCTCCACAACAAGAAAGCGCACAACTATCTTTTAAGCTGGCCTTCCAAGTCACTAACAATATAGTAGAGTATGAGGCTTTGATATTGAGCCTGAATGTAGCTAAAGACAGAGGAATCAAGAACATTAAAGTGCTTGGAGATGCTGATCTAATCATTCAGCAAGTAAACAAAACATTCTAAGCAAAGCACCCAAGGCTAAAAGCATATAGAGATGAGGTATGGAGACTCAAAGATTCTTTTGACAGTTTTTGTATCTCATACCTCCCTAGAACCAAAAATTAGCTTGCTGATTCCCTAGCTATGTCTGCTAGCATGTTTATCCCTCCCATGCCTCCCAGACTGGTGTATGAAGTCCAAATGAAATATAGACCATCCTTGCCTGATAATGTCTAGCATTGGAAAGTTTTTGAAGATGATGATGAAGTGAATAGATTCTTGCAAGTCATTGATGAATTTTCTGAAATGCAAATTGACCAAGAAAATGAAGCTTTAGAAGAAAATCCCCGATCCCAGCTTAGAAATAAAATTGGTAAAGAAAGCATAGTCCAACTTCCCAGCAATCATATACCTAAGGGTTTAAATCCTCTAGAAAGAATGTTTGACCAGAATGATGTGCCTTACAAGGTTGCCCAAAAAGAAGACCAATCTACAGTCTGTAAGCATGATATAGGGAGTCCAGGTTAGTTAAGATACATAAATCTGTCCACGAATCCGTCTGCTGATCAATGTGCTGAATACTGCAATTTAATGAAGCAATTTGCTGATGTCTTTGCCTGGGAATATAGTGACTTGAAAACATATGAGAAGAAGATTATTCAGCATAAAATCCCTTTAGAGAAAGACACCATACCTTTCAAACAGAAGCTGAGACCAATAAATCCTATGCTCCTCCCTCTAATTGAAAAAGAAATCAAAAAGTTACTGGCTGCCAAAATCATAGTCCCTCTCAGATATTCAAAATGGGTAGCAAATTTGGTAGTGGTGAGGAAGAAAAGTGGAGAGGTCAGACTCTATGTTGATTTCAGAAACATAAACAAATGCTCTAAGAAAGACAACTATCCTCTACCCAAGATGGAGCATTTGCTGCAAAAAGTCTCAGGAGCCAAATTGATGTCTTTCCTGGATGGATTTTCAGGCTTTAATCAGATTTTTGTACATCCAGATGACCAAGAGAAGACTTCATTCACCACTCCTTGGGGCACTTTTATGTATGCTAAGATGCCTTTTGGATTGATGAATGTTGGAGCCACCTTTCAGAGAGCTATGGATATAGCATTTGTGGGAGAGAAGGATAAGTTTGTCCTTATTTACCTTGATGATATAATAGTATACTCCTGCAGTCATCATGATCATTTACAACATTTGAAGAAAGTGTTTTTGAAGTGCAGAAGGTTTGGGATTTCATTCAATCCCAAAAAGTCACAGTTTGCTTTAGAGGAAGGCAAGTTTTTAGGACATATTGTTTTTGCAGCAGGTGTCCAAATTGACCGAGAAAGAGTAAAGGCCATACAAACCCTGTCTGTCCCGAGATCAAAGAAGGATATCCAGTCATTTATGGGCAAGATCAATTTCATAAGGAGGTTTATCCCAAATTTTGCAGAACTTCTGAAGCATATTACCTCCATGTTGAAAAAGGGGTCAAAGATAAAATGGACTGAAGCAGCAAGAAAATCATTTGATTCCATTAGAAAAGTTATTATGGAGGCTCCTATGTTAATTAGTCCATATTACAGCAAGGAGTTCCATATATTTTCTTTTGCTTCTGGAGATACCCTTGCAGCTGTTTAATTGCAAGCGGATGAAGAAGGCTCAGAGCATCCAGTGGCATTTTTCAGCAAAACATTAAGGGATGTTGAGCTGAGGTATGATATTATTGAAAAATAGGCATATGATCTTATCAAATCTTTGAAATATTTCAGAGTCTATATTTTACATTCCAAGATAATTGCATATGTACCTTCTGCTGCAATAAAAGATGTCTTAACACAACCTGATGCTGATGGAAGAAGGGCTAAATGGATAACAAAGTTGATTGAATTTAATATAGAACTGAAGCCCACCAAACTTGTGAGAGGTCAGGGTCTTGCCAGGTTATTAGCTGAAGAAAATTGCAGGACATTGGATATAAATTGCATGGGCTCAATTGCAGAAAATGGTCAAACAGAAAAAGAGGAAGTAACTGAACCAGAGAGAAAACAGTCAGTGGTCGAAAATCTAGCTTCTTGTGAATGGTATTCTGCAATAGTTAAATTCTTGATGAAGCTAGAAATTCCTCCAAGCTTTACTCAAATTCAAGCTAGAACTATTAATCTTAGAGCAGCTAAATATTGCATTAATGAAAATCTTCTCTATGGGAGGGATCCATTTGGGATTCTTTTGAGGTGTCTAGACAAAGAGCAAGCTATATAAGCTATGCAGCAGTTTCATTCGAGCATGTGTGGAGGACACCATTATTGGAAGAATACAGCTCATAAGATCCTCAGGGCTGGATATTATTGGCCCTCTTTATTTTCTGATGTATTTTCATTTGTTAAATCTTGTGACAGGCGCCAAATATTTGAAGGGAAATAATAGTTGAAGTCCCTGCCCTTAAAACCAATACATGCAAAAGGACCTTTTCAGCAGTGGGGCTTGGATTTAATTGGAGAAATCAATCCTCATTCCAGTGGCCAGCACATATGGATATTAGTAGCCACTGATTATCTCACTAAGTGGATTGAAGCAATCCCTACTAGGAAGGCTGATCATAATGTGGTCATGAAGTTTTTAATTGAAAATATCTTTACTAGATTTGGTTGTCCACATAAATTGATCACAGATAATGCAACAACCTTTAGAGCAAGAGAATTGGTGGAAATGTGTGATTCAATGGGTATTAAATTGGTTCATTCCACCTCATACTATCCTCAGGGAAATGGTCTAGCAGAATCTTCCAACAAGAGTTTAATAAGGATAATTAAGAAGCTATTGGATGACAAAAAAAAGAATTGGGATTCTAAGATCAAATATGCACTTTGGGCTGACAGAGTGACCATTAAGAGATCCACAGGGAATTCTCCATTCAAGTTGGTATATGGAACATAAGCAATATTTCCAATTCAGTTTATCCTCCCTGCGGCAAAATTCCTGCAACAAGAAAAAAATGAGGAAGAACACATGGCAAAGAGGATCACAGATTTAGCAGAGGTACATCAAATCAGAGAGCAACTGGTTCAAAATGCTGCAGCACATTAGAAAAAGATCAAGGAAGCTTTTGATAGGAAGACAAAATCAGATAATTTTCAGGTTGGAGTGTTAGGGTCCCACCCTAACCCCCTTATCTATGTAATGGGACCACGTCATAGTCAAGAGTCAATAAAGCCCATATTAATAATTGTAAGTGGTTAATCCGCCATTAATAACGGAACCACAGTTAGTTGCAAATGGGCCGTAGTATTAGATAGATGGTATTAATAATACACGGTATTGGCCCGTGGTATTGCACGTAGGAGTCATATATAAAGTATAGAAACTCCCTGCGAGGAGCATCGTGTCTTATTTTGTAATCGAGCTCTGCTCTATTGGAGGTTGCCCCCTCGAAGAGGCAAGTGAACATTACTCTCTGAATAATAAAATCATTGCTATTCTGTGTTCTGGGTATCGTTTCTTCGCATAATTTGTGTTCTGGGTATCTTTTCTTTGCATATTCTATATTTGGGTATCATTTGCAGGTTAAGAGTATAACAGAGATACATTTTAACTCTAAATATATTATGCCT
Organism: Pinus taeda; assembly: GCA_000404065.3. Taxonomy (NCBI): domain Eukaryota; kingdom Viridiplantae; phylum Streptophyta; class Pinopsida; order Pinales; family Pinaceae; genus Pinus; species Pinus taeda. The sequence continues at coordinate 286,163 of APFE031517788.1, forward strand.
GAAAATGAATCAAATCCCTCTCCTGAGGGCTTCTTACCTACCTTATTGTGTGGACACTTCATGGCATATTGTCCCAATTCATGATAGTGAAAACACTTAATCTTCAAAAAGTATTTCTTCTTACCTCCCTCACTGGAATCCCCTTTGGATTGGGATTTTTTTCCTTTCCCTTTATTTTCCTTTCCAACCAATGCACATTTCTCCTCATCGTCATGCTTGGATGAGGTTCCATCTCTGGTGTTCTGCCTTATCTCTTCTTGCACCATGTTGGACCACAACCGCTCCCAATTTGATAGCTTCTCCCTCCCATTTACTGAATCCTTGTAGCTGTGCCAACTCTTGGGAAGGCTTGGAAGTGCTAGGCTTACCATACTATATTCAACAAATGCAATACCAACACTCTCAAGTTCATCTCGACATTGGGAGAACCTTATCAAGTACTCTGGTATTGTGGTTCCCTTCTCCATCTTGATCTTTCGAAGCTTTTCCTTCAATGCTAGCTTCTTGTGGTCACTTTTGTTATGAAACAAGTCTATCAAGGCTTGCCACATTTCATATTGGGTATCCTTCCCATGGAGGTTCAAGACAATATGATCTCGAACTCCTTCTAGTATGATCCTCCTTGCCTTTGCTGGATCTTGAGCATCAGTTGTTGGAGGCGTAGGAATATCATTGTCTATGAATTCCTTCAACTCATTATCTTCCAACACTGCCTCCATCATGTCCTTCCAAGAAATATAATTTGATCTACCCTCAAGGGCATACTCAAGTCTCAATCCATAAAACAACATCCTACTAGCTCTGAAGAATGATACTGCAAATTTGATTCACCTACAAATACAAACTTGAATTCTTCTCTTCTATTGTGATTCTTGCTTTGATACCATGTAGAAATTCCTTGTAGATTCAAACTTCTTATGTGATTTTCTAAACAAGAGACTTGAATCTACTCTACTCGTCAGCGGAAACAATTAAACAATCGAGAAATCAAAACATTAACATGAGGCAAAATTCAATCACATATGCTCAGATATTTATCTAAGGGGAAATAAATTGATCAAAACCCATTCCTATCTATATTGCAGTAGTCAGAAAATAGAGAAGAAATACAATTCTTTCTCAAACTCGAGCAACCTCTGTACTGGCATAATATATCCCACTACTTCATAGACAAGCTCTAGTCAATACTTAACCAAATCCAAGCTTTCCTAAGTCCCTATTTCCTTATGTTGTTCCTCAAGGAATTAGCCCCGTATTAATTAGGGAAATTCCCAATTAGAATTGTGCAATCCCTGTAGGCCCCTCCTCTGTCTGCATGTGCCACTTGAACTCCAATCTCAACTAGGTAACTTGAATTTCATGCATGCATGAGTTAATTAGGTTGATTGATCAGTTAACTGGTTGAACATTGAAGTTTCACCCCACTGGTAGACCTCCTACTAGTTCCTCCAACAGTTAGAACTAGTTTAACTAACCTTAACTCAATTTAACTGAATTAAATTGTTACAACTAAAATTAACTCAACCTAGGCTCCTAAAATTTAGGAATCATTATACACAACTCATGTTAAGCCCTAAAATCAAATTAATTAAGATAACTGAGTGATAACAACTCAAATAACTCATTTAAGTTTTCGGGTGATATGGAATTTCGATTTTCTCCTAATTTAATTCAAGGGAAAATTAATTTGGGAATTTCTTGTCACATTTTCAACAGGACTTTTGTCAAGGTAGACACTTCTCTCAATAAAGAGATTCACTGTTGAAAAGTATAATAGCATACATCCCTTTATATCATATAGATATCCAAAAAATATGCACTCTTTTATATGAGTCTCCAAATCCTTCTTCTTTTATGAAGGAATGCAGGTCCATGCGTGAGATCTAAAAATGAGGAAATGTGTAACTTCTAGTTGCATGCAATTCTATGCTTCAAAAGGTGTTTTTCCTATAACATATTTTTGAGGAGATTTATTTTGTATGTACAAAGCATAGTTGATTTCTTCAACCCACAATTTGGAAGGAAGGGACCCTGCATGCATGCAAATAACCATCTCTTTTAAGATATATTCTTCTTCTTAGCTACCTTGTTCTGTTGCAAAGTGTAAGGAAATGTGTGTTTCAATTATACTCTTCCTTCATCAAAAAAATGATGGACATCATTGTATAAATACTACCCCCCATTATCTACTTAAAGTGTCTTAATCATATTTCCAAGGCTAATTTTTTTCTTGCACTTTGAAAATCTTCATATGCTCAAACACTTAAAATTTGAGTTTGAAAGATTACACCCATGTGTATCTTGTGTAATCATCTATGAATGTGAGTACATATATGGATTTTCCCATGGAAGGATTTGGAAATGGCCCCATAATATCACTACAATATACAAGAGAGAGGAGTCCCTCCATGCATGCTCCCTCCAAAAATTTCTTATGTATTCTTTCCAAAAGCACATCCTTCACAAACTCCATCAGAAAATTCTATGGAAGACATGCATTTCACCATCTCTTATTTGATAATTTGTTGCATGTATATGAAATTTAAGTGTTCAAATATTTTGTTCCAAATTATACTTTCACCATTTTCATACATCAATAGTAAAGTGTAATATGATTGAGGAACAAATTAAAAAAAAATTATAGACAAGATTGATGATTTACCTTACCAAATGCAATTTTGGAGTTATTTGCTTGTCATATATGCTCACCCAATCTAGGGTGAATTCAACCCTCCTCCTGGTGCCAATATGTTCCATTTGATACACATAGAGAATATTTATTAAAAGCTTTGGAATATGAAATACATTCTCAAAAATTCCATCTCCAAGATCTACCCTCCCTTGCCTAGTTGCCTCTACTAGAGAATCATCTCCCCAAAGAATAGGAGGACCAAGATACAGTTTTAAATGAGAGAGAATATTATGTAGCTACCATGTGATGTGAAGATCCATAAGCTATTATCCATGCATCATGAGAAGAATCAATAATAATTCATGCATGTGCATTCTCTCTTGTTTCAAATGCTCATTCGTTTCTTCTACTTGGCACTCTCTGGAAAACAGTCACCAAGATTGTTTTACTTAAGATCCTACACCATGAGATAAATTTTCATCTTCAATCATTATGATTCTAGATGGTAACCATGGTTGGAATACTGCTTGCCCTTATTTTCCTTTGAGTTGGTAGATTCATCTGGAGATTTGGGATTCCCTCCCTTTCTTGGATTTTATTTTTTTTCCTTTCCTTTACCTTTGGATTACTAATTGGACTTAAAGTTGGAATTTCCCCTTCCATTCATAGGAGTTTCATGGGAATTGGAACTTTTCAATGCTCCCATATTTATGAGCTTATCTGGCTCATGCATTATGGAATCAATAAAAACATCAAATGTGAGCATCCTCTAGGTTATGCCTATTGCAATTCTAACTGTGTAAAAAGTGGAGACAAACATAACATAATCTTAAGGCTTTTCTAAGGTAGGTAGAGGAGTGTATAGCCCCTACTTCTTGATGGTTGGTTTAACAATGGCATGGAGAGTGTATGATTTGATATACCATTGGACATCTTATCAAATCTTTAGCTAGTTGAAATAATTATGAAGTACTACTATTGTCTTCTCCACACTAAAGTGTTATATCGCCAAATTTTAATGTGCCTCCTAGATAAATTTGGAATGCTCACTTGAAGGAACACAAAGGTGGCCGAAGTAGCACAAAAGCACATATTAAAGGTGGAATTCTAGAATTTGTTTTCCCACTATCAACATCTAGTATGTTGTAGCAAATTCAGAGCCATTATTGTATAATTGTGTCCATTTAAAGGTCTTGTGCGCATAAGAGTGAAGTTGTTGTTAACACAATAATTCTAGGCCAATTGAGGAATTTTGAGACATGATTGGTGCTACCCTTCTTGTATTTGATGTTCAAATGGATTTTTTGTAGGCATGTGGACCACTTTTTATGGCATTCATTCTATAATTTTCTATGTGTCTACATACATTTCATAGGCCTTGTGATTAGTATGAATGGTCATATCATTCCTTAGAATATAATGCATCCATTGTTGTTAGGCCTAAAAAATGGAGTACATCTCCTTATCATATATGGGGCATATATGAATAATATCTGAGGATGTTTCACTGTAATAGGTCACTAGATGTCCTTGTTGAGTGAGGAAAACACTGATAGAATAGTCAAAGGAATTTACCTCAATATCAATGAGTAGAAGAGTGTTACCTCAAGAAAGTGATGTGTGTTATTGTGGCAAAGTGTTACCTTAAGAAACACTCAGAAGGAAAGGAGTTATTGCTCCACGAATCTTGCCCTTAGATCTGTTAAACAATGTGTGGCATAGTGTATATGAACTCTCAAGATTCAAAGCAAGTACATATAGAACATCTTATCTAATAATATAAAGGATGCATATCATATCCCTCATGGGTTGTGTTATTTCCCTCTAGCATTTTTGTAGAGAGAGGGAGCTAAGAGTCAAATTCAAGATCCCTGGCTAAAAAATAAATTAAATCAGAGATGGGGGGGAATTTATAGGCCCTAGTGCCATGGTAGACGTTCTGAAGTTCAAATCCATGCTCATGGAGCCCCCCACCAAGTAAGCGCAACCGACTAAAATGAAAATTATACCATGAGTGCCTGTACGGTTAAAGTCCAAGCAGCGTAATGGGAGGATCACCATTTGTTCATGCCCAACTAACCCTCGACAACATTTTGGGGGGGGGAGTAACCTATGCAGGTGATAAGTGGGAGCTACCCACAAGAGTTGACAAGTCAACGTAGCGGGCCCGCTGATCCAATGGCTTAGATTACTTACATGGGGTAACCTATGGATCCGATGTCCCTCCAACTCACTAGAGGATGGTGGTAAACACTTGCCATAATGGACATTTTGTTGTCTCCATTCAAGTGAGTGAGGAATTCAAACAAAATGTTAACAACTCTACCCTCCTCCCTTTTCCTATCACCTGTCACCACCCAAGCCCCTTTTTCCATGTGTCCTCCCATGACGTCACCCACACGTCAGCTAAATATTGGCTCCCATCCACCTATAAAAATCCTTCCTACCTAGAATTTTTCAATTTTTCAAATTGTTTCTTGGTGCAAACGTCTCCCACCTTTATTTTGTTCTGCAAATGTTGTCCAATTATTCAACTAGTCTGGAACACCCCCTCCAACATCTCGAGGGAAAAAAGGGAATCGGTCATTCCTTCCACCTACAAATTCATTTAATTATTCATTGGAAAATGAAGAAGGCAACCCCTAAGCCCCCTAAAACCCATGAGGCTAAACACTCATCCAGTGTCAAGCATCTCATGGACACTGAGACACAAATTATGGACCCCTCTGGTGCTTACCACCTTTCATACTTGTGATTCAACCTATATGGTAGCCAAGTTAGAGGGGAAGGCCCATTTCGGTTGGTTTACTTAAGCCCGTACTACCAGATTGCACCCACATCGCACCATTTTCCTGAATTTGTCTCCTGACTAATAGCAACATATATAGATGAGAAAAATGGTTTTTTCTCCTCAACTGGGGTCAAAATCCTTGAGGTGACCCCAAAGCCAATTCGAAAGGTCCTATTTTACCCAATATCCTCTAAACCCTAGTTGTTCATAAAAACCACATTGCTCTACCACTACACAACCCTTCCATCTTATGAGCAACAATCCTTTCTGCAAATGGTCCTAGACCCTGGCCTACAATCTCCGCCTATTGCTGATAGTTTCCATGTGACCCTCTTTATGGAGCCTATTAATCATATCTTGTCCCTAATTAGTCATCTATTTGGGGATAATGATGCAAATGTAGCCTCAAAAGTTTGTCTGTGGTTTCTAAGAAAAATGATTTAGCCTGGCCATTTGTTTGATATCCTTACTTACCTAGTCGAGGCCATATGATTCGAGTTGTACCATTTCCCCACCACTTTAAGGTATTAATCCTTGTTGTTCTTTTTGCTTGTGTACACTCATGTGGATGAATTGAGTTCCTGGGTCTTAGTTTGGTGGCTTCCAACAAACATATGAAGTTTTTTTTTACTAGGATGTTGTTGCTAGGAAAAGACAAGAGCCTAAGGGTTATTCTACATGGCCATTTCCTACAAAATCATTCATGGTGTTTCCCCTCCCAAAGTTATCCCTCAACAAAAATCAATCCTCCATCTCAGCAAGGATTCTATGGTGGGGGATTGGTACCTGTTTGAGGACTTCACATAAATCAAGATCTATGGTTGTGAGCTTCCTTCTTACTACCTCCCTATGTTTATTCCCGTGACGATTTTTTCTCTTGAATGAATTAGACAATTCTTGAATGTAGACCAAGTGCATTATGTCCCAACTAAGAAGGGATATATGTTTAAATTGGGCAAGCATGTGGGACCTTTTATTGTTAATTCCAATCAGGCTCGCAGGGAAGTTGAGGAATTACTAAGGCAGATGAATTTTTAACCTAGGGGAAGTCTAACATTATGATCCTCATGGTATCATTTCCAAGAGAAGAGAGATAATAAAGGCTTTGACTTATGAACATGATGATAGGCTCAAGATCGAATGGAATACTAACTTTGATTCCTGACCTATTAATATAGAGATGGAGATCGAGACCCAAATATCAAAGGACAAGGCACAAAAAAGAACCGTTTACCAAGATGAATATGTCAAGATGGAAGATGTACACCCCCATAAAAGGGAATAAACCCAAGAGATAAAAGAAGAAAAAACTGAGACCAAGTAGGTAGATACGAGACCAGATCAACCAATCTTCCAAGTGACCTTGGAAGACCCATTACAGACTACTGCTTTATCCTCTTTAGAGGTAACTATTATAAGTTCCAAAGAATGTTCTATTATTACTTAACCAAGTTGGCATATTGGAAAGGTCATTGAAGAATGAAACAAGAATGTAAGGGAGGATATGTAGCAGCAAATGGCATCTCACTCAGTCCCCTATCAGACCAGACTTCTGGTTGCCATCGACTTAGAGAGAAATCAATTGAAGTTCTCCCTACATCACCCACTAGCACAATCACTTCCTTTGGGCTCTCAATTCAAGGCCCTGTACATTTCCTTAGAGTTGACCAGTGTCCCTCTGCTGGACAAGATTAACTTCCACCGACATGTGGGAGAAATTTTGTGCAGTGAGATCAATAGGAATACGATTATCATCAACAAGGATGAGAAACTGATGGAGAAGGAAACAACAAGGTTGAACAGGAGAGAGTTAACTCCAGATATCCACACATGAAAAATGAAAGTTTCAAGTAGCTAATTGTGAATTTGGGGGTAAATCCAGAAGACAAAGATGAATTTGAAGCACTCCTCCAAAGTTCACAAGTAGAGATACAAGATCTAAGGCACAAACTGAAGATGACAGGTAGTGAACATGTGAAATCTAAGGAACTTGCACAAGTGGAAGAAGAGAAAGAAATATTGACCAAATACTTGAGAGAAAGGAACAATGAGATAGTATCCCTCATGCATCAATCGGAATAACTTCAAAAGAGGATAGAAACACACATTTCTATAGTGTTTGTGCCTAAAAATCCCCAGAATTCCATAGAGAAGCTCACCAAGACCCTCACCAAACTCCAACTTTTGGAAGGGGAGCTTAAGAAAGTGTAGAAGGATTTGGACATTGTCCAGAGGAACGTAGCACAAAAAGAAAAATAGCTTGACATAACCATGACCAATGTAGAAATCATTGGTAAGAACTTATAGGAAACAAACTAGGAGATTACTGAGCTAAAAGAAAAACTGAAAGGAAATATGTCCCTCCTGCAGGTCAAATAACTTGTCTGGTATGAAATCATAGAAAAAATGCAAAGAAATTGGGAGTAATTAACTTTGATGGATGAACAAAAAATTGTGATTAAGGATTATGAGTTTTTCATCCTTTATACTAAAGAATATGGGAAAAATAACTCCCAGATTGCCAATAAGTTCATTCATTTTTTGAATGAAATGCCACTCAGTGAGTTGAGGCTAATTGATGTAGTAGATATTGTGTCTTTTTATCATGGAGATATCTAAGGTTATTTAGAAGAAAGAGGTCAGAGTCAAAGCTGAGTAATTCCTAAGTGTGGTATAGAAAAATGTGGATGCTTTCCATGCTGAGTTTTATGAAAGAGTCAGGGAAGGGTTACCTAGATGTTAGGATCTCATGGTGTCAGGCCATGAGGTAACTCCTCAAATGAATTGTGAATTTGAATTAAGGTTGATCATAGATATATATATGGAGGGAGAGACTCTTGGACTTCATCTCCCAATGTCTCTTCATATTCTAACTCTCCTTGTTTTCTGTTTACATTATTTTACACATATTCACCCAATCCCAATGATTAGGTGTTAACATTTTTCCCCTTAATATGAATGAATGTTGGTGAGTCCAAGCATCATTCTGAATCTTTCAAACTTTTGTATTCCAAGAGCTTTGGTGAATATGTCTGCAATCTACTCATTTGTGGAATAATGGCGTAGATGGATCCTCTTGGCCTCAACATGATGTCGAATCAAATGGTATTTGTATTGATGTGCTTCGCTTGATCATGGAACTATGGGTTCTTGGACAACTTTATTGTAGAAGTGTTTTCAATCGTGAGTGGCATTGAATGCCCTTGTTTCACCTGCAAATATTCTAGAATTTTCCTGAGCCACACAATTTCCTTTATTGCTTCAGTTGCTGCCACATATTTTGCCTCTGTTGTGGAATCTATTGGAACTGATTTTTTGCGTGACCTCTAGGAGGCAATTCCTGATCTAAGACTCCTAGAATAACCTAGAGTAGATACCCCAATTTATTTATCTCCATTGAAGTTTGAATCAGAGTATCCAATCAAGCTTAAGTCGCCCACCTGTGTGTACTTAAGTCCAAAGCCTTGAGTTCCCTTCAAGTACTTTAGAACTCTTATTGAAACAGACCAACGTCCCTCACAAGGATTTTGCTTAAATCTAGAGAGGATTCTAGCAACAAATCAAATGCCTAGTTGGGTAGTTGAGAATTCCTACAATTTTTCTATACATTGTTGCATCCTAAAATTATTTTCCTTTAGTGAATGTGAGCTTTAAGTTCTCTTCCATTGGATTAGTCAAAGGATTTCACTCAGCCATGCCAAACTTGTTAAACATATATCCAATGTACTTCTTCTGAGAGAGAGGAATATAAACCCTGGATGTTGAGTTACTTCAGTACCAATATAGTGGTGAACATACCCCAAGTCTATCACTTCAAAACCTATCCTCAATTCCTTCTTTATGGATGAAATATAGCTCTCATTGTTTCCTATCATCAAAAGATCATCTACATACACCAAAAGATATATAATTGTTTTGCCAACTTTCTTGACAAACAAATTTGCAGTATCAAGATCATAATATTTGAAGTTGAGTTTCAAAAGATGCTTCGTTAACTTCTCGTACCAGGTTCATGATGCTTGCTTGAGGCCATACAAGGATTTTACAAGCTTGCATATATGTTCTTGACCCTTCACAAAAAATCCTTCTGGCTGGGACATAAAAAAATTCTCTTTCATACCTCCATTCAAGAAAGCATTTTTTACATCCATTTGATGGATTTTCCAACTGTTATGAGTTGCTAAGCCAAAGAGTGTCCGAATGGTAGCCCATTTTCCTGTGGTGGAAAAGTCTCCTCATATTCAACCCATTTCTTCTATGAAAAACCTTTTTCCATAAGCTTGGCTTTGTGCTTGTAAAGTGAGCCATCAACTTTATACTTGTTCTTGTAGACCCACTTGGTGCCAATGGAGGGTCCACTAGCTTCCAAGTCTCGTTCTTTATCAATGCATTATACTCTTTTTGCATCACTTCTTTCCATTCATCACGAGAAGCGACTTCTTTGAAGAATTTTTGGTTCAAAATATGAAAACAAATTCAATTCACAATCATAAGAAACATCCATATGAACAGGTGAATCATAATTGTCTACAACACCTGCATTTTTCCTAGTTGAATTTCTTGTTCCTGTCTTTCTAGCTTGACCAGGATGAACACTTTCAAGTGTCTTTGTCAACCATTTTGGAGAACCCTTTTGGGATGGCCCGGGCTACTCAGTTGATTGAGTTGGGGCTGAATCAAGATTGAGTCTCCCAATTCTGTCAATCACATCACTCAAAGTGTCATCAGTGGTTGGAGCTTCATGTGGGGGAGAGAGTGCTTCAGAAGAAGATTCCATAGATTGATCTAGTATAGGAACTCCCCCTTCAATATTTGGAATCTCAGTATCAAATTCTTGAAAATACTTTGCATGTACAGATCTATCCAAGATATCAAGTTACTGCTCAACAACATTGTCAGCCTTCAAAGATTCAAGAAATATCACATCTCTAGATACTACAAACTTCTTATTAACTTCATCATAGAGATGGTATGCTTTGGAGGTATTTGAATACCCAAAGAATATACACTTATGAATCCTTGCACCGAGTTCGTTTCTTTGTTCCTTAGGTAGCAAGGCATAACAGGTGAAACCAAAGTGTTAGGTCCCTACACTAGTAGTTGTCCCTACACTACTAGTGTAGGGACCGAACAAAAGGACCGTGAGATGCTTTACCGAAGGAATGTGGCCATACCACATTTCATAAGGAGTCTTGTTTATAATAGCATTATATGGACACCTATTCTTTACATACACAACACATAGAACTACATCAGCCCAAAACATCAATTTAACATTCTTGAAAAACATCATGGAACGTACCATATTTAAGTTTGTCCATTCATTCTTTCAGCTACTCTATTCTATTGGGGATTATAAGGCACAGTTGTTTGATGTTTGATCCCATCCTAGTGAAGACAGTTTTCAAATTCATTTGAAGTGTATTCTTTTCCATTATCAATGCGAATAGAGCCAATATGAGATTGTGCATCATTTTTAATCCATGTATGAAATTTCTTTAATGTTTGAAAGCATCATATTTTTTCTTCAATAAATAAACTCAACACCTTCTGGTGCATTCATCAATAAATTTCACCATATATTTAGTTCCATTTGCAGAAGGAACAGACATTGGGCCACATAATTCTTAATGAATAAGTTCAATTTTTCTATGTGCTCTAGAATGCGAATCATGAAAAGACTATTTTTCGTTCTTTCCTAAGATACACACATCACATTGCTTAAGTTTCCTAGGAATTGTAGGCAACCAATCAAACAAATTTTCATCAACATATGAAGGTTGTCATAATTCAAGTGTACAAATCTAGAATGCCATAAAAGACTTGATGAAAATGTTCCTTCATCATAATGAGAACTATATGAGAAGTTCTATGCATGAGTGTTGGGTGTGGAATCCCCCCCAATGCATGTTTTGGGGCTTAAAGACCAAGTTTGGATTAAGTCCATTGTAAAGAATTCGTGATTTGTGGGCACAGAGCGAAGGTATAATAGATTCACAAGGTTGTCCACCCTTGGTTTTGTAATGTAATGTCGGTTTGAAAGATCTACCCATGGTCCATGGACCATGGGATTGTATAAATAGAGCGAGGCTCTAAGTGTAGAAAAATGAATCGAAGAAAGATGAGTCTAAGAAATTGATTGAGTCAAAGTGGAAGTTGGGTCTTTGGGTCATAGATTAGGAGGAGGCTCTACAGCTGAGTGCGCAGAGGCCTAGTAGTCCGCAGCTGAGTGCGCGGACCCCTGCAGCTGAGTACGCAGGAAATGTCGAGTCTGTAACCATTGAAATCATTAATAAAGAGAAGTTTTATCATATTTCTGTGTATCTTTTCCTATTTTATGTATCATTGGGTATGAATTGCAAGTTTACTATTTATTTGTTGCATGAACTCATATGAATGTGCCTGAATAAATAAGTATAACATAAGGCATCCATTTACGCAAAGATACCTAACTGATGTAAGAAGATAAGTAAGATCTCGGGTGTGACTTAGGGGAATAGTGCAGAGCACTGCTCCAATAGCATGGAAGTCCCATAGCCCCTGGTTAGGGCTACGTGTGTAGGTTTTAACCCCATACAGAAATTACCTGCATACGAATTCTAAATCACATGAAAAATAAAAAAGCGAGAGCATAACACATAAAACACATATACACAGAGATTTCCCACTGGATCCCAAAACCGGGACTACCAGCTTGATTTTTCATTATGTTCCTTTCAATGTTACAATACATATTTATACATGCCGAAGCATCCAATACCATGGACCGAAAACCATCGCGTCCAAAACCATGGACCGAAAACCATCGGGTCCAAAAAACATGTGCGAAAATCATGCACAAAACCATAGGTGGGTCCGCTCAACCTAACATAGGGTCAAAAACCAAAATTTTCCAGGGCGCTGCCCCGGACCTCATAAAGTGGGGTTACGGGTACCCCTCAAACCCCCTGTTAACTATGTGGAAAGAATATAACACAACCCAACAACACTCATACTGGCCACCCGGATAGTCGACCAGATGTTCACCTTAGAAATTGCGTAGTGCTCATGAGCAGGCCTCCTGCTGCCCATCAGTCAGCTCAACTCAGAAATTTCATAGAAATGATTAGCAGACCGGCCTCTCGGCGTTAATACAATTTTCCTAGCCAGCAGCTCCCAGTAGGAGACTTCATGTTCCCTCCAAGAATTATGTAGTTTCTACTGCCAGTGACTGAGCATCCAACTGGTAGTTCCCTCTGGGAATTACATAAGTCTAGCTGCTAGTGACCCTAGCAGCCAACTGGCAGTTCCCTCTGAGAATTGTGCAAGCCTGGCTGCCAGTGACCCCAGCAGCCCAATGGCAGTTCCCTCTGGGAATTGCGCAGATCTGGCTGCCAGTGACCCCAGCAACCAACTGGCAGTTCCCTCTAGGAATTGCGCAGATCTCACTACCAATGACCCTAGCCGCCCATTCCTCTGGAAAATTGTGCAAATTTGGTCATCTAGCCCTTGCTGACTCCTCATTTCAGAAAATGCGCAGAGCATGTCTACCCTACCCTCCTGCAACCTGGATTGTCTATCCTAAAAGTTGCGCAATATTGCCTCCTAGCCAAGCCAGACCTTGCAGACAGTCACCGTCAACTCAGATCGTCTGTCTCCATCCCTCAGTGACTCTTGCGTAGTTTTCATCAGTAGTTGCCCAGAGCCATCATTCCGCATCACAGCCCTACTACCTCTCTCGGTCACCTGCATCCAAATGATCAAGTGTCATGGTAGACTAGGAGGTTTTGGATTTGATGTTGTCTCATCACAAGTGACTGAAGGTATAGGTACACCCACAAACATGTCAAGACGACGAACGGATGAAAAAAAGGAGCACGTGCAGATGGATGGACGAATGACCAAAGCATGCGAAACAAATGAACTAAATAAGCATGCAAAGTGGATAAACACGACGAACAAGACTTTTGCAAACAAGTTGGCCTATGAAGCCTTCCAACATGAAAGCAAGGAACAACATGCTAGAGCTTCATCAAGCGAACCAAGGACCATCGAAGACTCTGCGCACTTTGCCATGTGGAGGTGAAGCTATGATACACCATGAATAAATCCATCACTTAGTGGCACTATAGCTCGACATGCACTCCAATAGCAACACGAATGTACCAGCATTACCTTGTCAAGTCATGTCAAGTCAAGGCATGAGTCATGTTGCCCACATCTCCACTATGGGATTGTTTTCAATCAATGTGATGTAACATGGATGTCCAAGAGACCCACTTGTCGAACATAGAGTCATGTAAGTCGGAAATTCATGGAATTCAAACGGTCATGAGGGTAGTCGAACAACCACAAGGGTCAGTTTCACCCTTGGCTATAAATACCCCCCTCATTTGTAGATGAAAGGACTTTTCACCTCAGCTCCTCCCATATAGCCAAGAGAGTCTGTAATATTTTCTTTGAGGAGTAAGTAGTGGCTCTAACTCCCCATTGATGGGGCTAGTGATGTATGGTGTAATGATGTGTCTTGGAACTTTCGCTTAATTCAGAAGCCTGTTCACAGGCCAGCACATTTTCACACATGTATTGTATTTGTTGTAAGACTGATCTTTAACACTTGTAATGCATGCTACTTTAACATGTGTTCTACATTAGAATTGATTCTTTTTTTGTAATGTTGGTGGGGAAAACAATGTCAACAGGGCCACGAGGTCATCTCTGACTAAGACAGCTAGTCGTCCCGACAGTTGAGTCTAGACTAGATATATTTTCAGACTATATCTCTTTGTAACATAGATTTTTCAGAATATCTAGGGAATGGTGGTGATTCCCTCTTCAAGAATTACAGTATGTGTTCCCTCTGTTAAAACCCATTTTGTGTTCGTATTTCTTCATTGCATTCATGCAATTATAGCTGCTAGAAATATTTCAAGCTTCCTCATAGATTTATTTGTATTGATATGTGAATGCAAGTGCTTGCAATTATATCACAAATTCACTTGTCTCAATATTGTTGATGCATACACCTGTGTGGACTATTGAAATCATATCTTTAAATGTGAAACACATGAATCATAACATTCAGCTCCTCCTTCATCCATTATTTCTTCTTGTAACTCAAATAAGTATAGAAATACTTAATGCCTCAAGCTCTATGTGTTAAGTGTAGAAGCATTGAAGCCTTATGCTCTATGTGATGGGTTTCTCCTTCTCTTTTTCCTCTCTCATTTTCCCTGCAAAATCTTATTGAGTTGTAAGCCCTTGAAATACTCAGCCTCCATTATTTTTATGCATATTTATGAGATTTGAACCTATGAAGAAGTACCAGAAATCCATGTATTATTTCTTTGGATAAATGAACAAACCCATTTCCTATAAATGTATGTATCTATAGCATAGAAATGATGCCTCTAGTTTCCTGTAAATCATTTGAGACACAAAAATCTAGATGTGCCCAGGCACTGGTCTTGTAAGAAATCCAAGGTTGTCTTTGGGAGCTACAATAGTAGGTCCCTCCTAGCACACTCTCCACCAGCATCATCTTCCCTCCAGTGATACAATGGAAGGCATGGCTACCACAAATCCGAAACACTGTTGCAACTATCGCTCATGTCTCAAGCCTCTCCAAGTCATCAACCTGGATGGTCATGCCTTTTACATGGCTACCCTATACATAATGACACTCAACAAACTCATCAATATGCCTCCCACGAGGTAGCACTTGATGTATCTCCCCTACCAACCCCAAAGGGGGCATTCCTGTAAGAAAATATTTGTCTTGAATCGTGTGCTCGATCCTATGCCCTTGTACTACAAAGGCCTCCTGATCTAGGTCCCAGTAATTCACTATCCTCGACAGGAAGGGCTCACCAGCCCTCATAAAAGGGTTGTCTAAGAACTTCAGCATCCCATATCATGCCAGCATCCCTCTCACTACTTGATTCCCCTGAATATCAGTACAGAGGGCCTTAAAATCTCATTCTTGCCATAATATATTTAATTCTACCATACCTGAAAAATATCATTATTATTTTTCAATCAAGAGTAAAATACATTCATGACCTAGACCCAACTTCAACTTTCAACAAACCAATGGTCCTGCCCATCTTCTCAGCCCAAAATGTAGTT
The DNA here is from genome assembly GCA_000404065.3 of Pinus taeda. Lineage (NCBI taxonomy): Eukaryota > Viridiplantae > Streptophyta > Pinopsida > Pinales > Pinaceae > Pinus > Pinus taeda. The sequence continues at coordinate 301,693 of APFE031517788.1, forward strand.
TTTTCCCTCAAAATTGTGGTGGATGTACTTGTGGGCCCCATTTTTGCACTCCAGAGCATAGATCAGGCCCCCAAAAGTGTGTTGTGACCGTGAGGATGAGTAGGGGTCCCCCACAGAGAGCTGAAGCCCTAATATGAAAATCTAAACAATAAAAAATGATGAGTATAGTTAGGGCAGCTATCGCCAGCTTTCAGATCTTGATTCCGATAGTCGGTCTGTCTGCTATGATCTCCACAAGATTTAGTGCCTTCTCCTCCTCTCAAAATTCTCCATAATCTCACTATGAAAATGAATTGGATTTGGAAGCAAAAAGCCCTTTTATAGGAAAAACCCTAGTTTTTTTGTCTCCCATTTTGATCAAACTGCAGCTCTGTTTGACGAACTGTCAGGGCCATTGGAAAGCTATCACCAAGTTCTATAATGAGTCTCTCTTTGTTTTTGGTAATTTGAAACTTCACTTAGAAACCATTTTTTCCATGAGCTCTCACTTTGCCGCCTCTTAAAACCAAATCACTTCATTTGAGACACCTATACTCTGGTACCACTTTACCTTTGCACTAGTTGACTCACGTCAATTTTCATCATGAGTAATGTCTTCATGGTCCCCTCTCGGCCTCCCCCATGTGGCAGCATCATCGAGTCACCCTTGTTTAGAGAATCTGAGATGTGTCACCCTTGTACTTATGGAGTCTGTTCCAAGTCCCCTCGAGTCTCGTTGCAATGTTTCCTTCGTCACCACATCGTGTTTCTCCCATTTTACTCATTGTTGACCTCCAGTTCTTCTACTCTATCTTTTTCGAACCCCTGTTTGAGTCATTGACCATCCCCTCTAGAATCGAGTCAATTGATGCCATGTCAACCATTTTTATTATGCTTTGACAAGGGAAGTCGTCAGTCCATGACCCATCTTGTTTCCCTCCATCATCATCCTTGGTGTCAGTCCATCAGTCACTCTACTATATTCCCCCTTTCCTTTGTTGAGGATTCCTCATTTCCTTAACTCTAGCAGGCTCTCTTTTGTTGACCACAACACATTTATTTCAAAAGAGTAGTCTAGAGCGCGATGCACCTTAGTTCCAACTTCTTCTTTTTTATTCAGTGCCTCAGATCAAGCAAAGGGACTCATTGTTTCCCTCTAACTTGGTTGTTTCTCACTTGCTCGACATCAGCTCCTTATCACATGTTTGATATTCATGCACTTGATGGTTCCATGATCTAGAGGATTGTCTCATTGATTCCCAAGTGTGTGTGAGATGTTTCAGACCTCATGAGGGGGTGGCCCTTCAGTTAGCCCCCCACATGCCTGACTGACCTTAGATGTTGATCCAATCTCCGATGCAATTCCACAAATTTGATGGGTTAGGTTTCTGCAACTTAGAGTGCCCACATCATGCATGTCTCTTTCAAATGATTCATTCAGATATTCAAAGCCCTTTCCTGTTCAACAAGGCTTCCTTGGTTGTGATCCTCCCCCTTCCCATGTCAACTTGAGGAGAATTATGTCTCATGTACTCAGATGTTATTGTATTTAGTCATGGCCTATGTTTTTCCAGGCACATTATGCATATGTGATCCATTGTATTATTTTCTGGCCCATTGATGCCAGTGTATCATGTATCATGTACTTTGTAGCTCAATCCCACATTACTGGGCTCATCATTATAATTTGTACGCAGTTATCTTGACGGGTCTGGGTATGCCTCCCCTGCCTCATTTGAGATCATGTACTACCACATAAAAGAAGACTTCTATTAGTTTAGTAGGTCTCACCCCTTCCATTATTTGTCCATCCTTGATTTTCTTCAGTTCTCTCTCTCTCTTTGACTCCCCTTTTGGTGTCTTGTGGAAGTGTAATCTACAATGTATTTCGGTCATACTATTTTCTCCTAACACTAATACAAGTGGGGGAAATCTATTATCACCAAAAAATGATCACCTAGTAATTTCTAACTAGGTGCATCGAAATACACCATGTAGATTTAATTTTACCATAGTAAAATAACTTTCACTGTGGAAAATAATTTAGTAAATCACTTTTATTAAATTATTTTCTGATTTAAATAAAAAAACCCAAGAGAATAATTAGATAAATCATTATTTATTTAATTTTCTCTAGGAATAATTATTAAATCATTATTTAAATAATTATTCCTTGTCACAATTTGACTAAACTCCTTAGAAATATTTAAATAAATCACTAATTTATTTTAATTTTCATTATTCTTGTTATTAGAATAATTATTAAATCACTATTAATAATTATTTTGATTTCACAAATTTCTTAATTCTAGTGAAATAATTAATAAATCATTTTATTTGTTATTTATTTCTAATAAAGGTATTTAACCATTTTTAAATATTTTTTCCCTGTCCAATAAATATAATAAAGTATTCCAAGTGGTTAGATCTAAATTTGGTTAATATTATTTTATTATTCTCCATTTTCGAGATTAATTCAATATTTTGTTATAAATAAGAGGGTTTTTCATTCATTTTTCACCTTGATCATAATCATCGTCAACATTATTGTCTTTCTTCTTTGAGCTCCCATTTTGAGTTCTCTGCTTTTGTCTGGGTTTTTCGCATATTGAGAAAGAGAACCATTTTTTTGAAGCATCAATGACATCCCACAGAGGCAGACTTACAAATCCATTTGTAGATATCCTTCACCAAGTTCTATTCATAAAAGATTTATTCATTCAAAAAAGTATTTACAATTGAGTTATTATATTGGATATTTTACATTGCTGCTTTCTGTTCTAGATCATATCTAATTTTACTGTAGGTTTTATATTTGTGTTATAGATCTGAATGGACATCAGCCATCAACTTGTTATTAGGGTCACTTGTCACCTAGTGACTTAAGTGAAGTGTTTTTGGTACACTTTCCAAGAAATTTCACACTAACACCATAGCTTGTCTTAGCTGATTGAATTTATAGCACATATATGGTCATATGTCCACAAGATACAATAGTGAACCTAATAACTGTAAATAAATGGTAGCATCCACTTCTTCACCAAAAGTGGTGTCCTCCTTCCTCTAGTTGGTCACTAGAGGTGTCTCCATGGATTTTCAAATCTCCATTCGGAATATTTGTAGTATCTCATTTTCATACCTACCTTGGGATACAAATAATTCCCCATTGCCTTTCCATACTTCCAACCCAAGGAAGTAGTGCATGAGACCCATGTCCCTGCATTTCAAATTCTGTTGTAAGGTCCTCCTTGCAAGATCTGATCAACTTCTCATCACCAGTTAAAATAAAAAAATCAACATATAAGACTATAATAATGAATTACCTTCTACGAATATGTGATAGAGGTTTGCATCTACTTCACTTTTAGTGAAGCCCAAACCAGCGAGATAGTTGTTGATCTTGGTGTACCAAGCATGAGGTAATTGCTTGAGACTATACAATGCTCACTTGTGTCTACACACATGAGACTCTCAATAAAGTGTCTCAAAACCTTATGGTTTCTCAATGTACACCTCCTCCTCAATAAATCCATTGAGAAATGTTGTTTTTATATCCATCTGGTGGATCATCCACCCCATCTACGCAACTAGTACAAGAATTGATCTAATGGATGAGTACCTTGCTAGATGAGCAAAGGTATCCTCATAGTCATTTCCCTAAATTTGAGAGTACCCCTTGGCCACAAATATGGCCATATACTTCTCTATGCTTCTGTATTCTTCCTGCTTAACCTTGACGATCCATCTCGAACCCACAATTGATTTATCTATTGGTCTTGGGACCACTTCCCAAACATTGTTCTTTACAATGGATTCATATTCCTCCATCATTGCATCAACCCATACATGTTTCTCTATTGGTTCCTCAAAATAGGATGTCTTAGTGTCTACAAGCTTAGTCATTAGATCCATGTAGGTGGTGTACCGATCAGGTGACCTTCTCTATCTGCACAAATTTGGAGCACCCACATTCTTCATCACATCTTGAACAAGTCTCTCACCTTCCCTAGTTTTTTTTGTCCTTCTCTAGATGGTTATGCTTGAATCATTGTCTCCACTCTCTACTCCTCAATTTGTCGCTTCTCCACAACTTCTTGAGGTTCCTCCTTTGGAGATAAAAGCAACTCTTCCAGTGGGATTTGAAGCTCCCTCTCAAGAGAGCACCACATGAAGCTCCCTTCGTTGATCTGAACTTAAACATGATTGCAACATCTTCCATATATAATCATAAATATAGAGATGCAGCAGAAAAACACTTCATTTCATTAATAGAAAAAATATTGAACTATGCTTACGAACAGAATGGAAATAAGATAGCTTGAGTGATGGTAGCTTATCTTTGAGAAGAGATGTGGTGAATACATGCCTCTGAACTGTATTCCAATGAGGCTCAAATGCCTATTTATTATTGAGAAACAATTGAAAACCCTAAGCATCCAAAAACCTAACCCTCGGAGATGAAGTGCCAAAATTGTGGGCCTCGTTTGGGTAAATTGGTACATCAACTTCCTGGGGCTGTAACTTTGGCATACGATATTGTTTTGGCTGCCATAATACCTCGTTTTGAAGATCTCGAAGAGAAAATTCAAAACAAAGAGGTAAGCTAGTTTGGAATGTTTTCGGTCTCTCTGTTCTTCCTAAAAAAGTAGGTTAGGGCCTCAAAATGGCTCCGGAAGTTCAGGAATTGAAAAACTACAAAAAATAGTAAATTGTGCTACAATTAAGGAAACCAAAAAACTAAAAGAGATAGTGTTTGGGTCCAAGTGGAATAGGTGAGTGGCCACCAATATCCACCTGGATCATTCCTCCCCCCTTAGGAAGCAATGGTCACCATTGCATTCAGTGCCTCCATTAGATGGGGAAACTTCTACTGAACATGTTCCCTGGTGAGCCACTTGCCTTGGTGAAGGAGTTGGCCATCTTTGACAACTCGATATAGTTGGATCTTCTGCTAGCAAGTGTTCTTGATCTATGTGTCCATGATTCGAAAAGTGGTGGCATGTTCCATGCAGTCTGGGTTTAGCTCTGTTGGTGTGAGTTGTTTTACAATGTTAGATGTGTCCAACAATGGTGGAAAGTATGGTCGAAGGGACATTGAACATTGGGTGCAGACCAAGGAATGGTGGAATGTTAATCTCGAAGGCATTGTCCCCTACAACATTGGTGATGGTGTATGACCCATATTGGAGTAGGCAAAGCTTGCGGTGGGGTCCAGCGAGGCGCTTCTTTTGCAAATGTAGCCAAAATTTGTCACCCACCTAGAACTTGTGCAACACTTGATGTTGATCATGGTGCTTCTTGTACTTAGCATTTTCTTTCCCAAATATATCATGGACCTACTGGTAGATGTATTGAATGTGATCAATGAAGTTTTTATCCCTGTCGACTTCGGACAAGACATGAGATTAATCTACCTGAGTAGCTGCAAATGGTATGGCCACATCAATGGGACATAATGGATGAAATCCTAGCCCTACCTCAAAGGGGTTGTGACCCGTTGAGCTGTGGAGAGCTCTGTTGTAGCTATGTTGGAATTAGGGCAGGATTTCATTCCATGTGAGTGGATTCTTTGAGTTGTACATGCATAGAATGTATACGATCATCCTGTTTACAACCTCTGTTTGGCCATCAGTTTGGGGATGGAAAGTCATGGCCTTAGTAAGTTTTGTATCCAGCATCGCCTAGAGACTTTACCAAAATGCACTCAAGAATTTGTTGTCTTGATCTAAGACAATGGGTTGTGGGATCCCAAAGTGTACTGACACTCGCTCAAAGAAGAGCTTAGTAGTGGCCTCTGCTGTGATACTCTCCGTGCAGGCCACCATGATGGCCATCTTAGAGAATCTTTTGATGACCACAAAAACACAATCATTTTCATGCTTAATAGAAGGAAGGCCTAACATGTAATCCATGGAGACAGATTCCCAAGGCCGACTAGCAGTAGGTAGAGAAGTATACATGCCTTGCTTCTTGATGGTTGGTTTGGTAATGGCACAGGAGGTGTAGGATCCAATGTACTTCCCAACATCCTGATGAAGTTTCAGCTAATAAAAATACTTCTACAATACCACCACTATTTTCTCTACTCCAAAATGTCCAACGAATCGACTGTAGTGTGCCTCCAAAATCATCTTGGCACGCTCATTTGAAGGAAAAAAGATGTGTCCTAGGTGGCATAATAGTGCATCTTGAAGGTGAAAATTTGGAACTTGCTTCCCTTCCAGGAGTGTCTAGTATTTGTTGCCGAATTCTAGATCGTTCTTATAAATATGCGGCCACCCCGATGTATCGTGTCCATAGGAGTCGAGCATAGTTATCAACACCATGACTGGTGGTTAGCTAAGGCACTCAATGACATTATTGGTGCTTCCATTCTTATACTTAATGTTCAAATGGAACTGTTGTAGGTAGGTGTACCATTTTTTATGGAAATCGTTCCGCAACTTCCCTTGCGTCTGTATGAACTGTAGAGGTCGGTGGTCTATGTGGATGATCGTTTCATTCCCCAGAATGTAATGGTTCCATTGACAATAAGCCTGCATAATGGAATACATTTCTTTGTCGTAAGTGGGGTACTTTCGGACTGTGTTTGAAAGTGTCTCACTGTGGTAAGCCACTGGATGTCCATGCTGAGTAAGAACCACACAAATAGCATAGTTGGAGGCATCTGTATCAATCTCAAATGGTTGTTGCAGGTCTGGTAATGTGAACACTGGTATAGAAAAGAGGAAATTCTTCAACTCAAAGAATGTTTTTTGTTGGGTTTCAGACCAAAAAAACTTTTCTTTTTCTTTGCCCTTGGTGACTTGACTTAAAGGCCAAGAAATATGAGAGAATCCCAACACAAACCTACCGTAGAAGTTGGCAAGACCCAAAAATTTATGGAGCTCTATTAGAGTGGTTGGGACTGCCCAATCCCAAATGACTTGTATCTTGGATGGATCCACATGTACACCTTGTTGATTAATTATGTACCCCAAATATTGAACTTGGTTCAGGCCAAAGGTGCATTTCTCCAAGTTAGCACACATCTTGTGTTGTCACAGGGTTTGAAGGACCTATCGAATATCGTGGAGGTGATCATCCCAACTCTGGCTAAAGATCAATATGTCATCTTAATACACCACCATGAATGCATTGGTGAAGGGTCGCAAGATTTCATCCATCAGTCTCATGAAGGTTTTAGGGGCATTTGTCAATCCGAACAGCATGACCAACGATTCAAAAAGGCCCTCCTTGGAGTCGAAGGTAGTCATCCATTTGATAAGCACCTAGTGATAACTTGACTTCAAGTCAATCATCTTGAAATATTTGGCCTCCTTGATCTGGTCAAGAAGGTCATCAATCTGTGTGATTGGGTACCTATTCCAAACAGTGATCTTGTTTAACACCTGATAGTCAATACAGAGCCTCCATGTCCCATCCTTCTTCTGTACCAATAAAATCGATCTCCCACAAGGTGATGATCTTGGCTTGATGTTCCTTTTCAACAATAGTTCCTAAATATGCCTCATGATCTCATCATTCTCCAGAATAGAGCGCTGATAGATCAACCCATTAGGAAGCGACACACTCGAGTTCAGATCGATGGAGTGCATGACTTGACAATGCATAGGTACCCCCTATAGGTGAGGCGAAAGTATCCATGTACTCCTCCACAACCTTGTCCATCTGCTACTGCTATGTAGAGGATCCCTAATTGGTAGTCATGGCCACAACCTTCTTCTTGCCCTAAGGGTGAATCATAAGGAAAAAAAATTTCCTGGTCCGGGAAATGATCTTACTCCATTGCTTTGTAGTGATCAAAGAGATGGCAGTAGGTGAGGCTACCTCCAGTATCCTGTACAACTTGTTGGCCAAGGTAATAATCATAGAGTGAGGTCTAGACTCATATACAACATGTCACTTCCGCAAGTATGGTTGTCCTAACAATACATCACAAACTTCAAGAGGAGCAACATCACATAGTACCTCATCGATGAAGGGCTTGATGTTGTAGGGAAGGTGACACTATTGGTTGATGTGAAGATCTCATCCTTGGTGAGGCCACCTGATGTTGTATGGTTGTAGATGTGTTGTAGTCTTTAGGCTTAGCCGCTTCACGACCTTTGCTCAAATGAGGTTATTTTGGCTCCTACTATCAATAATGAATTGCTACGGAGAACCCTTCACCCACATATGTGAGTGGAAGAGATGTTCTCCCTCCTCTGGATCTTCAGGCTCAATATTCTAGATCTTGGTGGCCATGGTGGCACTGGGCTCCGCATCAATGAACTGCTTCCCTTTGTCAATTACCTTATCAGGTTTTGATTTAGACTCAAAACATGCATCTAATTCAGAAGCCTTTAGCTTGGCCTGACACACAATTGTATTGTGAGTGGAGCTTTTATGGAACTTACACCATTTTCCCGTGTCCTTCTTTGTCTTCGTTGTGTTTATCTTTGCTTGCAACTTCGATGGGCTATCATTAGTAGCCCCGCCTTGGCTTGGTCCTTTGTTCTGTGGTTTGGGGGTGCATTTTCCTTACTTTGGATTCACATATCCAAAGTCCTACTTCCTCTGTTTAAACTTCTACTCAATATTGAGAGCATATCGGTACACCGTACTGAGCGAGGAAATGTCTAGGAACTCCATCTCATCCTAGATGTACTTGTGTAGACAGCCATGGTTCTTGAGCACCAAATTCTGCTCAGTATCCTTAATACCCATCTTCGTATGAAGGGTATGGAAAATATTTGTGAACTCCGACACATCTTGGTCCCTTACTTGTCGTAGCATGGTCCACTTATGTATTTATCTTCATAGCTCCCGACAGGGTAATATTGTTCATTGATGGCATCTCTAAAATAATCCCAAGTGGGTGTGGCTGAAAATAGTGAGGGCTCACTCTCATCCATTTGTTCATAGTAGGTTTCCCACCAGTCCTTGATATGTGGGGCAACCTTGAGAAGTAAAAAAGTAATATTTTCCTGATTGGAAAAGTCATGAACTGAAAAATATCCTTCCAATAGATTTAACCATTTATCTATGGAATCTGCATCTACCAGGCCTTCAAATATGGGAATATTGAAGTTAACTTGTACCTTAAAAGTAGTGGCACCTCCAAAGTGGTTGTTGGATGAAGATGCATCACCTATGGTTAGTTGTTGAAGGATCTAGGCAAATTTATCCATCATCGCGTCCCTCTGTCACTTATGGGCTTCCTCGAGAAAATTTTTGAAAGGATCTTCTACCCCCTTGTCTTTATTTTCTTCCACCATGGGAGGTCATCGGTTTTTGCGAGGTTGATCTTGCAATGGTTCAACCAGATCAAGCCCTAACTCCTTATACCCTGACCTTGTTGGGACATGCAAAGAAAAATAGAGAAAGAGTAGACCACTCTAATCCCCGTGATCTAAACTTAAACATGAATGCAAAAACTTACAGATATAATCATAAATACATAAATGCAGCAGAAAAACACTTCATTTCATTAATAGAAAAATACTAAACTATGCCTACAAAAAGAATGGAAATAAGATAGCTTGGGTGATGGTAGCTTATCTCTGAGAAGAGATGTGGCAGCTACATGCCTATGAACTATGTTATAATGAGGCTCAAAGGCTTATTTATTATTGAGAAACAATGGAAAACCCTAAACATCTATAAACCTAACCCTAGGAGATGAAATGCCAAAATTGTGGGCCCCATTTGGGTATATTGGTACATCAACTTCACGGGGTCGTAACTTTGGCATACGTTCTTCATTGGGATATCATAATACCTCATTTTGGTCTCTCCATTTTCCCTTAAAAAGTCGTTTAGGGCCTCAAAACGGTTCTAGATGTTCAGGACCTAAAAAATGTCAAAAATAGTAAATTGCACTACAATTAAGGAAACCGAAAAACTAAAAGAGACAGTGTTGGGGGTCCAAGTGGAATAGGTGGGTAGACACCAATATCCACCTGGATCATTCGCACAATTGTCATTCTGAGTGATGGAAAGTATATAGTAGTTATGAGGAGTTTTTGTGTAACCCAAAAATACCCCCAATATTGTTGTTGGATCAAGATTCTTCCTTCATTCTTTAGAGACATGGCAGTAGACAGAGGCTCCGAAAATCCTAAAGTGTAACGCATTTGAATTTCTCCCTAAGAAAACCTCCTTCGATGTAATCATGCCTAGAATCTGATGAGGACTCTGGTTATGCAAATAGACTTTTTTGTTTCAAGCCTCTGCCCATAAATGTCGTGGTAGGCCTTGGTCATGCAACATAATCCTTACATCTCCCATAATGATATGATTCTTTCTCTAAGCCACCCCATTCTTCTATGGGTTGTGGGGTGTTGTCATCTCTAGCGAATGACTTCTTTCTCACATAATTTTTTTAATTCTTTCAACACATACTCACCTCCATTATCTCTCCTGAGAGCCTTCACCTTCTTGTTGGTTTCTTTCCCAACCAGTGCCTTGAATTATACAAACTTGGAGAATGTCTCATATTTCTTCCCCGCGAAGAAGATCTAGAACTTCCATGAGAAGTCCTCAATAAAAATGACAAAATATTTGTGTCTGGAAGCAGAGGTTGTTGAGAAAGCTCCATAGGCATCAGAGTGGATCACTTCAAAGATTGCATGTTCTTTATTGTCCCAATCATGGAATGTGGATTTTGTGTACTTTCCCAAGGTACATCCTTTGCATCTATCATGTTTAGGGAGGCCAGTGGTTATTTTTTGCATAATATTCAAGGTGTCGTGATGCAAATTGCCAAGTCTTTTGTTCCAAATTTCACCGACATCACATATCTAAACCTTCTCTGCCTTAATTATTAATGCAACATAGTCTTCCACATCTATCTTATATAGGTTCTTCACATGAACCTTGATCTGCTTCACCTGTCTCATGGGTATGTGTCTCAGGAATTCTTTTCCTTTGCTGAAGATCACATCATAACCATGGTTTTCTAAAACTACAATAGAGATGAAATTTTTCTTTAGGCCCAAAATGAACATGACATCCTTGAGCCTAAGAGGGGAGCCTGACTCCCTCTAAAAGGTGATTGTACCAATATCGGTCATGTTGTACCTGCCATTGTCCCCCAGCTCGATGTGCATCTACAAAATTTCTCCTCCAAGTCACTAGAAAACTCTTTACAGCCTGTCATGTGCAACGATGCACCTGAGTCTAAGTACCGCATGCTTCCCATAACTATGCTGATCATGCATGCGATGAGGGTAAAGTAAAGCTTGAATTGTTATGCCAAATCTTCACCTATTTCTCCTCTTGAGATCTTCTTGCTCTCCTTTTGTGTGGACACTTTGTGGCATAGTGCATGAATTCATGACAATTGAAGCATTTAAATTTTGAACAAATCTTTCCTCTTGCCCCTTTGGATGGATTCTAGTTTGGATTTAGATTTCTTCCCTTTTCCCTTCTTTCCCTTTCCAACCAATGCAAAGTCTTCTTCATCCTCATCCTTGAATGAAGTCACATCTCTAGTATTTTGCCTTATTTCCTCTTGTACCCAATTGGACCATAAGAATTCCCAATTCAGTAGTTTCTCCCTCTTGTTCACCGAATCTTGATAGCTATGCCAGCTTTTGGGAAGGCCTGGAAGGGCTAGGCTTACCAAGTCATCTTTGCAACATTAACACCAACCCCACCAATTTCATCATGACATTATGTGAACCTGCTCAGATACTGTGAAGTAGTGTCATTTTTCTGCATCTTGATATTTCAAATTTTATCTTTAAGCATCAACTTCTTGTGGTCACTATTGTTCTTGAACAATTCTATCATTGCTTTCCACATTGCGAACAAAGTTTCTCTTCCATGGATATTTGAGACAATGTCATCTTGTACTCCCTCCAATATAATTATCCTTGCCTTGGCTACATATTTCTTCCACTGAGAAAGGTTTTGGGCATTAAATTTCAATGGTTTTGCAACATTTGTCTTGATGTATTCTAGCAATCTGTTGTCATCCAATACTTCCTCCACGTGATCCTTCCATGCGATAAAATTAGAGCTTCCTTCGAAGGCATACTCTAGCCTCGGTCCATTGAAGGACATCTTCTAAGCTCTTAAGAGATCCTGCTACACCTAAAATCAATTCAAACCTCCTGAGAAACAACTTTGAAATTCATGCTCTAATGTGAATCCTTCTGTGTTACCATGTAGAAATTATGATTTATATTTGCAACTACTCATGAAATTTTAATCAAAATCACAAGACACAAACCTAATATACTTCTCTGTGGAATTCAATTCACAATTTAGAACATCAATCACAAACATGCAATGAGAAATAACACACATGCACACAATATTTTTCCATGGGAAAGAATCTACTAAAAACCATTTTCCTGCTTGCATTAATCTGATGAATAAATATGTATTACAATAATCATAACCTGCAAGTGAATAACCTATCTCTCTTCTCACTGAGATGCTCTGCCCCACTCTTAGTCAATTTTTGCCTCTGCTTAAGACCCTATTTCCTTGCTTAATTCCTTGAGAAATTAGGCCCCTATTATTTCGGAATTCCTCCAAAATGGATTTCCCAATTCCCAAGGTTGATCATCTGACTGCATGCAACACCTATACACTCAAGACTACTTTACAACTGATGTTACACTACCTTGGAATATCCACCATTTTATGAGGAACTCGAATTCTCTGCATGCACTAGCTATTTTGGGCTAATTTATTGGTTAACTATATGATCACTGAGTTTGACTGAAGTCCCATTGCACAATTGACCTTCCAATAGTTCCTCCAACAATTAGAACTAGTTTAACTAAAAACAACTTGAAATAATTGACCTTGATTGCTACAAATTAACAATCATGCATGCTTAAATGAACTCTAACTCCTCCAAATTGACTTTATTGAGCCAACTGAGTGACAAGAGCCATGTCACCCCAATTAACTGCATCCAAGTTATCTATTGATGTGGAAATTCAAATTTGTTCAATTTAATCAAGGCAAAATCAAATTGAGAATTCTTTGCTACAATTTTAAACATCCATTAAGGTTGGTGCATCAATTAAGATGAAGCCTAGAGCAAGTTGGAGCTTTCTCATCTTTAAGGTTGGTGCCTCAATCAAGTTGTATCCTATAGTGATTATTTTCTTACATATTTTTAAGGTTGGTGCCTTAACTAGGTTGTAGTCTACTGCAAGTATTTGTTTGCATGACTTGGAGGTGGGCGCCTCCAACAGGTCAGTGCTTACAAATCTATATAATGAATTGAAGGAAAAGAAGAAGAAGAATTTTTTGTTTTCTCCCGTATGGGTTTCCACATAAAAATCTTGTGTCTCCTTGTGTTGTTGTGATTGCCTCTTAATCTAGTATTAATGTGATGATAGCTTCATGATGCATATTTTTATTTATTGATATGCTACTAATGGTTATCATGCATTTATATATAACTGTTTCTTGATAAAAATTTATGAAATGGTAAAATTACCACTACACTAATTCACACCCCCCCCCCACTGTGATCTTTGGTCCAACACAGGGTTGAGGATAGAGGTGGAAGATGACTGGAATGATGTTGCAAACTCTAGATTAGAGGCTTATCCATTGGGAAATAGAGTCTCAAAATGAAGAATAAAAGGAGAGAAACATCGAATTTCAGACTCAAAGGTGAGTAAGCAAGTCACTGGAAAGTTAAAATGAAATAAGTTTGTTGGGCATAAAATTTTGAATCCAACAAAATAAAATTAAAAGAAAATTTTGGAAATGTGCACTTTAAAGTGTGTGAAAAAGGTTTAAAATAACCTCATAATCCTTTCCATGTATTCCAATTGATGCAAAAAAACTTTACACAAGACTATAATTAATACACAAAATTTGCAACATTGAACTTCCTATGCTAATAATTGAATATATAAGGATTTAGCCTGCAAATATTGCATTCATAATAAGAAAGAAAATAGGTGATAAATCATAAATTTGAAACACATAAAATAGAGAGAAATAGATCTCTACAAAGGAGAAGTGAATCCCTTTAATTTTCACTGATCTTTATAATTACAAACAACCTTTCATTCTTTTCCATAACATAGCATCTTACAACTACAATAATCTAATTCCTCCCCTTTCCTTGATGAAGTATTCAGTGTAGAAGTTAATGTGTAGATTCAATATTTCTCATGGAATTTACTAAATCACAAGTATTCAAGCTACTCTACTAATTTACAGAAGTAGATTCACCATCTAGAACAAGAATCGTAGACATCCAAAAGGAAACATCACACATGCACAAATATTTATCTAGGGGAAAGCAATTGCTCAAATCCCCTTCCCATATGTATTGCCTTAATCAGAGAATAGAGAAGAATACATATGCTTTCTCAAGCCTGAGCACAACCTACAACTATATAATCTATCTCTCTTCCTGACCAATTTAACCTAGCCAACACTTAGCCAATTTTTCAAGCCTACAAGCTCTTATTTACTTGCGTTGTTCCCTTGGGAAATTGCCCCTTTTTTTACAAATTTTACACCAAGGAATTATGCAATTACCTTAGGCCCTTCCTCTGACTACATGCACCACTTGTACAAATTGGAATATCCTACAACTGATAGTACATAACTAGGTAACTATAATTCTTTGCATGCACCAATTATTTTGGACCGATTGATTAGTTAATTGGTTGATCACTCTGTATGGTTGAAGTTCCACTTCCACAACTTGACCTACACTAGTTCTACTGATAGTTAGAACTAGTTAAACTAAAAATAACTCAAATTAACTAAAATATATTGCTACAAATTAGAAATCAAACATACTTAATTGAAATCAAGCTTCCCCGACTTGAATTAACTGAGTGCCATGTCACCTCAGTTAACTACCTCAAAGATTTTATTTGAAATAGAAATTCAAATTTTCTCTAGCTTGACCAAGGTAAAGTCAAACTAAGATTTTCTTGCTTCTTTTTCAACACTCCCTCTCAGCACGAAAGGGATTATCAACCAACCCTATCCTACACCTTTGGAACTTGAACTTCCCTCTTTAAAATGTCCTTGTCAAAATATCAACATTTTGTTCCTCTGTTGGAATGTACTGCAACAACACAATCGACCTTTGTATATAATCCCATAGATGGTGATATTGGATATCAATATTCTTGGATCGATCATTAAAAAACTAATTTTCAAAGAGTTTGATATAAATATGATTATCACAGTAAATCATAGTAGGATCCATCATCTTAGAAAACAAGTCAACAAGTATCTTTCTCATCTAGATCACCTCACATGTTGCTTGACTTGAAACCATGTATTCTGCTTTTGCTAAGATGAGTGCCACTAATATTTTCTTCTTGTTGTACTAAGAAACCATTGTAGACCCAACAATGAAAATTCCTCCTGATGTAATATTCTGGTTTAATACATTTGCTGCCTAATCTGCATCTGTGAAGCTACATGACTTCACTCCCTTTATTTGTTTGTAACAAATTCTAAACTGGGTAGTGCCTCTGAGGTATTATAGAACATGATTATCTTCCCTCCAAAATATGTTGGTTGGCCTAACCATAGCTTGGCTAAGCTGGTTGACTACATAACACATTTATGTTCGTGTGTTCACAAGATACATGAGTGAACCCACCAACTATCGGTAAACAATTGCATCTACTTCCTCTCATGAAGTGGCATCGTCCTTCCTCTAGTTGGTCACTAGAGGAGTCATCATGGGTTTGCACTTGTCCATGTGGAACCTATGAAGTATCTCATTGGTATACTTTCCCTGAGATGCAAATAGTTCCCCATCACCTTGCCATAATTCCAAACCAAGGAAGTAGTGCATGAAGCCTGTGTCTTTCATCTCAAACTCTCTTTCAAGGCCCTCCTTGCAAGATCTGATCAGTTGCTCATCACCAGTCAAAATCAATTCATCAACATATAAGGTAATAATCAACACTTTACCTTATAACAAAATATGATAGAGGTTTTCATCCACTTCACTTTTGGTGAAGCCAAAACCTATGAGATAACACGGGGTGCTTGCTTGAGACCATACAATGCTCGTTTGAGTCTGCACACATGAGACTCTCGATCAAAAGTGTCAAAGCCTTCTAGTTGCTCGATATATAGATCCTCCTCAACAAATCTACCGAGGAATGATTTTTTCACATCCATCTGGTGGATCTTCCACCCCTTCTATGCATCAAGAGCAAGGATTGATTTGATGGATGAGTACCTTGTTACATGAGAAAAGGTTGCCTTATAGTCAATCCCCTCAACCTAAGAGTACCTCTTGGCCACAAATTTGGCCTTGTACTTTTCTATGCTTCCATCTAGTGCATATTTTACCTTGAAGACCCATCTCAAACCCATAACTAATTCGTCTATTGGTCTTGGGAAAACTTCCCAAACACTATTCTTCATAATGGATTTTTACTCCACTATTGCATCAACCCATATTGGTTTCTCTGCTACTTCCTTAAAAGAGGATGGATCGATCTTTACTAGCTCAGTCATGAGAGCCATGTAGCCAGTGTAACAATCTGGTGACCTACTCCTCCCATGCTAATTTGAAGGATCACCCACATTCTCCCTGGCATCCTACACAAGTCCCTCAGATTCCCTAGTTCTCTTCCCTTCTCTAGATGGTTCTTCTTGAGTGGTTGTATTCAATTTCAGTTACTCAACTTGTGGCTTATCAACAATATCTTGAGGTTCCTCCTTTGGAGCTAAAAGATACTCCTCTGATGGGATCTGAAGCTCCCTCTCAAGAGAGCATTGCATGGATTTATCCTCATCAAATTTGACATCCCTTCGTACAATTGTCATTCTAAGGGATGGAAATACACATGGTAGTTTTGGGGAGTTTCCATGTAACCCAAAAATACCCCCAAATTTGATGTCAGATCTAATTTATTCGACAGTAAATAGAGGCTCCAAATATCCCGAAGTAAGACACATCCGACTTCCTCCCTGAGAAAGCCTCCTCAAGTGTGATCATGCCAAGAATCCGATGATGACTCATGTTCTGCAAATAGACCATTGTGTTTCATGCTTCAACCCACAAGTGTAAGGGTAGGCTTTGGTCATGCAACATCACCCTTGCTACTCCCACAATGCTATGATTCTTCCTCTTAGACACCCCATTCTATTGTGGGTTGTGGGGTGTTACCAACTCTTATCAAATGCCTTCTTTTGTACATAAATTTTTAAAATCAATTGAAACATACTCACATCCCTTATCACTCCTAAGAGGCTTTACCTTCTTTCATGTTTCTTTCTCAACCAATGCTTTGAACTCCACAAAATTTGAAATTGTTTCATCCTTCTTCCGCAGAAGAATATCCAAAATTTCAATAATCTACAAAGATCACATAATATTTGTGCCTAGGATTGGAGGTTGTCGAGAAAGGTCCACAAACATCATAGTGGATCCTTTCAAGGACTGCATGTGCTTTGTTGTACCAATCATGGAAAGTGGATTTTGTGTACTTCCCTAAGGTACACCCTTTTCATGTGTCATACTTCTCTAGTTCTCCTTTGGGGAGGCATGTGGTTATCTGTTGCATGATATTCAAAGCACCATGATGCAAATGGCCAAGTCTTCTATGCCAAACTTCACCGACATCTCAGCGCTGCACCTTCTCCACCTTTGTGTTCAATGCAGCATAATCCTCCACATCCAACTTGTACAAGTTCTTCACTCAAACCCCAATCTTCTTCACATGTCTTGTGGCAATGTGTCTCATGAATGCCTTTCTTTTGTTGATCACATTGTAACCACGGTCTTCCAAAACTGCAATGGAGATAAAAAAAAATTAATCCAGGAACAAACATCACATCCTTGAGCTTGAGAGGGGAGTTCGACTCCCTTTGAATGGTGATTTTACCAATCCCGGTCGCACTTTACCTTCCATCATCTCCCATCTCGATGTGCATCTGGAGATCTTTCTGTAACACCTTCTTCCCACATTTACCCAAGCTAACTGGTCCAGTGGGTTAAACATGTAACGAGGAGACACTATGATGTGATTCAACTCCCCAAGTACAGTTAAGGAAGTGGAATCGATTGACACAACCAAACAGACCTTTCCCAGGAGACACAAACCCTTAAGGACGTAACTAATCCCTCCATGTTCTTAACCCTGAGACAACATAGGATTTCACTATCCTAGAGCCTCAGTCACTCCCATGACAAGGAATGAATGTGACCAAATCCTTCTAGTCACTCCCACAACAAGGGCATGCCACTGACTGTGGAATTTTCTAGAAAATTTTGAGCCAGTGCCCACAGATTCTATGCTACATTTTTAGGGCCAGGACTCAGGCCACTGCCTAGAACTTTATGAAACCTTCAAAAATGATAAATGCCACTGAAGCAAAGGTACTAATGCAAACACTTGACCAATTTATTGACTGGACCTCTACTAGCCATGATAGGAATTTCGTCAAACATGTCAAAAATATGCAATCTACAAGCCATAACAAAAAATCTGAGCATAGGGGTCTCATACTTATTTGAGATTCGTAAAGAAGCATTGTTGCCTTATCACAATAGCCACATTATCATCAATTAGGACATATATACATTATACATTCATTTTCTAATCAAAACATGATGAGATCCATACATCAAGTCTGTCATAAAACATAATCATAACCAACATATAACTAATATAAATAACAAGGATATAAAAACCATAAGAATCACATATAAAGTAGTACATTTAACATGAAATACCAAGGAGAAAGAGCTCTTATTAATGAGTACAAAAGGAAACTAGGTTTGGGACTTCCATGAACCACTCGACCATAGATTGGTTCAACCAAATATTTCTTTCAGCCAATAACCCCCATGCCATATTCCAAGCATGAATGTGGGACTCAAAACCAAACCAAACCAAGATCAATAGGCCCTAAACAAGCATGGATGCCACCATATTTCTCCACATACATCGTGAGGAATTTTCCTATCTCCTACTATCTAGGATTTATCGTATATCTCGCCATACAATGGTCATGGATTCCTAGGCCTAATCAAGACTCCACCCTCCAGTCTTTACCATATATCCCACCATTCACTAGTCAAGGATTCCTAGGCCCACCGAGGCACCAAAAATCCAACTTTACCGTAATCCCAGTCTGGTTCAGGGATTCTATTGATGGTTTTAGACTCGCCAACAATCAGGGGATCTCCCCGATATGAAGTCCCAACTAGACCTCACACCACTTCGTGTGGGATTCCCATCCAGTATGATGGCTCGGTTTCCATTATATTAAATATATTCCTTAGCTCTTGCTGTTTAGCACATGAGAGTGGCATTCTTTGTCTTTGAACAGTGAGGTTCCCATGCCTGGTGAGTGCTTAGTGTTACTTGTGTCAAAGTTATTTCATTGTAGAGGAAGAGGGTGGAAGTGAGTCTCAGGTTGAAAGGGAATAGTCCCACCTCTACGAGAGACACACAACACATCAAGACATGTGCAGCTTCTGGCGGAGTAGTCCACACAGATGCGGAAGTCACAAACACAAGGTGAATTGATAGGACATACGACACCAAGTAGAATAGTCCACACGAGTGCGACAAACATTATTACAAGTTATAAGAATGAATCTGTTGATTTTCCAGTGGAATAACCCACACGACCAAGACAATGTTAGCAACTGATACAACACATTTCCAATAGCATATGTACCAAAACAACCAAAATATTTAAACTGTCATAAACGAATACAATACATTTGTGAAAATGTGTTGTCCTGTTATCAGGGTTCCGAATTGAGTGAAAGTTCCAAGACACATCAGTACATCATTACATCACTAACCCTAATAGCGGGGCGTTGGAGCCATTGCTCACTCCTAAAATAAAACATTACAGACTCTCAATTCTATGTGGGAGGAGCGAAGGTGAAAAGTTCTTTTCATGTACAAATGAGGGGTATTTATAGCCAAGGGTAAAATTGGCCCTTGTGGCTATTCAACTTCCCTCACGATTGTTTTTGACTTACATGACTCTTCAACTTTACATGACTCTTGATATTTACATGTGGGTCTCTTGGACTTCCATGTCACATTATGTTGATTACAACAGTGTGGCCCACGATAGTCATGTGGCCAAGATGACTCATGACATTACTTGACACGACAGAGTTGGTGTGTTCATGTTGCTAGTGGTGTGCATGTCGAGTTGCAATGTTGCTGAGTGATGGATGTCCTTAGTGTATCATAGATTCACCTCTGCATGGCAAGGCGTGTGGAGTCTTCGATGGTCTTGGTGTTCGCTTGATGTTGCATGTGCACATCGCTCCTTTGCTTGTACTTTGGCATGCTTCATGTGTTCGTCCGTTAGTGAACAAATCTCCTTACATGCTCTCCTTGTTCATCACATTCGTCCTCGCGTCATGTCTCATCCATGTACATGTATCTGCAATCACTCATGATGAGATGACATCAAATCCAAAAATCTCCTAGTCTACCATGATGCATTGTCATTCACTTTTGGGTTCAGGTGACTGGGAGAGCGGATAATGCTCTAAAACTATGCAAGGGAGATTTCAAGCTAGGATGCGGGCTCGAGCACTTCCATGAAAATTGCACAGAGGTCACTAGGAGAATGATATGGACAATCTAGTCTAGCAGTGACTATATGCGGGATCTGTCTTGGCTGGAGAGAAGATCTGCGTAGTTTCTTCAGGGAGACAGTGCAGGTAGTAGAGGTGGACTGGCAGCAAAAGCTGCGCAATTTCTTTGGGGAGTTAGCAGTGGGCTGTAGATAAAAACTACGCAATTTTTCTGGGGAGCTAGGAGCGAGCTACGGGAGTGCTGCTGGAAACAATTGTGAAATGTTGTGAGGTTGGCCTGCTAGACATCCTTACGTAGTTTCTGAGCTAAGTGGGATGCTAGGTAGCTGGGGAACTGCTCATGAAAATTGTGTAGTTTTATGGGCGAGCAGCAAGCCGACTCACTAGGTGACTAGCTAGAAAAATTACACAATTTTTTTAGGGAGATAGTGACGGACACAAGGTGTCTGTCCGACATGTCTGCCTATTTTCTTCAGTCAATGGAGTGGGCATGCTTTGCATCTTTTGCGTAATTTTTGTGGGAGTGAGTCCCGAGGTCACTACCCGGTCAAACTCTCTGGTTGACCAGCTGGAGGCTTGATTGATGTGGTTGCCAGCAACGCAGATTGAAATACCTTGCTGGGAAACTTATGCATTGTTCTGGGTGCCAGTCAGTCAAGTCAGTTCTAGGGTTGCACAGTGTAGACTACCTAGGAAGCAGCCTCATTCTCTGCTCAATTATGGGTAGAAATACATAATCACTGAGAGCTGAAACTACATAATGCTGCTCAACAGATGTCTGTTATTGGAGGGTGGTCTGGTCGACAAAGCTTCGACAAAATGACCAAGTGTGTGAATGAGTGACTTCATACATGCATGACCTCGTGAACACACCCTCAACATGACTTGACATCTAGACACCTTGAACCAACAAGACAACATACACTCATTGTGACTGACTGATGGTGTGAGCGACAAACGCGACACTTGTGAGTATGATGAATGTTTACATAGTAGACACAACTTGTACACATGAAGGCATACCTTGCTGAAGGCATACCACTGCCTACCAAGCCCCTATTTCCTTGCACAATTCCTAACCTGCATAACCCATATTAATGGAAATCCAGTGCTTCCAAAACTGTGCAATCCAATCTAGGTCCTCTTCTAGATTGCATGCATGATCTATACAACTCAGTAAATCATACAACTAATAGTACATTGTCCCTGCACTCTAGTCTCAACTAGGTCTTTCTCAAAACTAACACGCATGAGTTTCCGATGAGAGAATATTCAGTTAACTGGAGTAGCACCTGTGAATGCACTAGTGCACTAACTGACTATTAATCCTCTACTAGTTTAACAAACAATTAGAACTAGTTTAATTGCCTATAACTCAGTAAAGTGAGTTATCTGATTACAACTCAATCTAAACTCATACTGGAACCTTAAAATTTAGGGGGAACATATAAATGACTTCCAAAAGACTTCCAACTCGAAATTCCTAAGCTAATTAAACTTAATTAACTATTTAAAAGTTGCTATGAGAATAGAACTCTGTTTTA
This sequence comes from Pinus taeda, assembly GCA_000404065.3. Taxonomy (NCBI): domain Eukaryota; kingdom Viridiplantae; phylum Streptophyta; class Pinopsida; order Pinales; family Pinaceae; genus Pinus; species Pinus taeda. Next base: position 323,749 of record APFE031517788.1, read on the forward strand.
ATTCTCAGTTTAAATTTGAGGAAAAATTTAAACTAGAATTTCTTGTTGCCATTTCTCAACAGAAAATAGAGAAAAACAAGGCTTTACAAAGGAGCAATGAATCTCTCGAAGGTTTATTGGTCTTTGAAATTGTAATCAACTTCTTAGGATTTACTATACGACAATGTTTTGTAGCCAAAATTATCTAACTCCTATCTTCTTGTTGATTTGGTGCTATGAAAAAGAAAAATCTTAAAGATGGAAACTTACTTAAAGTTTTCTTGTTGATTTGGTGCTATGAAAAAGAAAAATCTTAAGGATGGAAACTTACTTAAAGTTTAGAAACCTGAGTCAATATTGTCAATCTCTAATATGCAAAAAGTAAAATCCATGGTGATATTTTTTTTAAATATTCAAATTTATAATGATTTTATATAACATCTATATTTAGCTAAAATAACAATATACTATAATTTTTTTTAAATATTCAAATTTATAATGATTTTATATAACATCTATAAATTTTGGTGATTATTAAGATAAAATGACAGCAAAAATAACATCTAATTCTTGTCGGTTTGTTTTAAAATAGACAAACTTAAATTTCATTGATGGAAATATTTAAATATTCTATTTTTTAAATAATTTATTTTATTGTATAGTCGGACCATATCGAAATTAAACTTAAACCCAAATTCATAATAAATATGAAATTAAAATAATTCAATAATTATCTTGAAATCAATATAAAATTTAGATAAATGGAGCTCTACTTTCCGTTAGCCGTTTTTCAAAATTTAGATTAAAAAATATTTAAGATTACATTTAAGCGATCTTTTTTATTTATGGTGGGGTGGAATTTTACAGTATTATTTATGAATTTCTACCAGAATTACTATCCTTGTAATCTAATATTATTATTTTTTAAAATTAACTAAATTTATTAGATTTCGAATGTTTTAACCATATCTAATTTAACGAATTTATACCATTTTTTTTGAGGATTAATACAATTTACCGAACACAGAGTGGAAACAAAACCATGGTAACCAATGGCGAGTGGAAAAACTACTCTCACAGTGACAACCAGTCAAACCATTCTGCATGTCCGGACAGGTCAGTTCGAACGTTCCTGATTTGTTGCGCAGAGATTCCCGGTAATTTTGCGCACTGTTAGTTTCAACAAACTCTGACAGACATTTTGACCATGCGAAGCTTCTCTATCAATCCATGACTGTTACTTGTAACTAATCTATTTGATTACAGTGAACGGATCTTAACTGAACTGCTATTTTCTTTTTTTATAAATGGCCCCAAACAGGCTACACTTTATCACAGGGCCTGCAAACACTATTATCTATTTTAGTGTTACAGGACTATGGAGTTTTGGTGTTTGGAATCAGGTCTGCAAATATTATTATTTATTCTAATTTCATAAAATTTTGAATTTTTAGTGTTTGGAACTAGGATTTGCAGATATTATTATCTATTCTAGTCTCACCAGAGCCTAGAATTTTAGTATTTGGAATCAATTTGCAAATAGTCTCGCTCCTGTTCTAATTCTTCTGATCAGCTAATATTCACATAGATTGAAGAAATTGTTTGGTATGGAAAGTTCCTGCGCAGAAGATGTAAAGCCTGTTCTCCATAACCAGGTTGTTAAAATAAGGGAAGAGGAGCAAAATGTTGGGATGGATTCAACTGCTACCAGGCCCTCCAAAGTGAAACAGCTTAAAATTGGGTGTTTACGGCAGAATATGTTTGCAATGGATTCCAAACCTCTCTGTCAGTCACCGCTAGGTACCAGGGCCTCCCAATAAAACCGGCCCCGCCCACTTCTGGTCGAATTTGTCACGTTAGATGTTGTAATGGTGCCCACTGCCGCACGAAGAACCGTCGGTAATGTTGAGGACTATCTATGTATTTGTTTATGAAATAGATTTTTACATCTTTTTGCTGTTACAAAGCAGCTTTTCTTCTATGTCTGGTATTGTTATGAGCATTGGTTTGCAATCACAATACATTTTTCAATTCTTTGCACAGAGAAGAGGTTTATTTTTTTAAATTTCAAAGTAATTTTTTCTAATTCTTATGGAATGGTTTATTGTGTTTAGAGGTTTATTGAGTTGAAGAGGTTTATTTTACAGCCCAGTTTGATATGTAATTTTGTCTCTCAGTTATAAAATTGAATTTTGTTATACTCCACACAAATAAAAATTCTAAAAAAATAAATAAAAATAAATAACTTATATTGAACCAAATCAATTATGATTACAAGCTTAAATATAAAAGAACATATCATAGTTTTATTCTAGTAATATTAAAGTTTTACTAATTTTTTAATTTATTAAAATAATAATAAATTAGTTTTGCAAATTAAATTTCTATCATCCTTTACTGAATTTTCTACTCATCCTTACTGATATTTTCTACTCATCTTTTACTTAAATTTTGAATAAAATTAACCAAAAATTATAATTCACTAAAAAAATTCATACTAATATAATAAAAAATTATAATTAAATTCTAACCCTGCCTGCCATTTAAAAAAGCATTCCACATTTAAATTATGAGAATGATTAAACAAATTATAAAAACCATTAAATTTAATCCATTATTTTGTTTTAAAATTCAAACCCTGCCTGCCTTGCACAAAGATATCACATAACAAAAGGAATAACACAAGAATACTCTGTAAGGTCCAGTTGTGTAACAACTTGTCCGGACAGATTCAAACATTACAATGGTGATAACTGATAATAGTTCAACTTAGAAGCACACTTTTTATAGTGTCTCAAATATTATGAAAAAATATATATATATATATTATCGAATATATATTTACATGTAAAAGTGAGTAAAATGTCGTGTTTTACCATATTTATGTATAAAACGCGTTGATAGTTTATTATAATTTTTTTTAATGACTTAAATAAAAATAAATAAAAAACGTATGATATAAAAAACGTATGATTTTTTTTTTGAAAAAACCTTCTTGAAACATATCTATTAATTGTTGTTGTTTTTTTTTAATGATAAATGTATGTGATTTTTACATGTAGATCATTTTAATGTTTTTGTTTTTATGATACGCTAGATTACGATAATCATTACCCATTACATATACCAACTTTAAAAGTTAGAATTATTTAAATAACTCCACTAAGCTTAAAGTGATATTAAAGCCCGTCTGATTAATAATTTAGGTATTCAATTCTCCTTAATCTATATCATAAATGTATTATCACATGTTCTATTATATGTATTATGAACTCCAATATGTGAATGCAATTCCAAGCCAAAATATTGGTGTGACCATCATCCATCAGTTAATTAATTCTTGTAATTTCCATCTAATCTATACTTCATTATGTCCCAATCAATTTTCTTCGGGGAGTTGATGCTCTTGAACCACTTATTCATCCCCATATTAATGTCTTATTGGGTTCATATTCCAAGTCCATTATTGAAATATTTAAGTTGTCTGGTGCTCTTAACTACTTGTTTAGCTCCATATTAATCTCTTATTGAGTTCACATTCCAAATCCACTATTGAAATATTTAAGTTGTTTGAGATTTATTTTATTGTCCATTACATACATGGAGTTCAAGAAAATAAGATTAAAATATTTTAAATTCACATATCCATCATTGCTATGACCCCATTGTTACTTATAATTATTATGAACCCCATTGCTACTTATAATTATTTAATATAAACAATTCCAATTAATAAAAGAAAAACCATAAAAAATTATGAATCCCTTCCAACTTCAACCTCACGCTATAAAACTTTTAAAAATTAAAAATTCCTGTTGATTATTCACTATCACATCACACTGAAAAACCTTATCCTAAACATTGAAGTCATGGTCATGAAAATTACAATTTTAACAATTCCATGCAAAAAGAATGTGAGAAGGATTTGCAAAAATTATTTATCATATCTTTATAAATCTACCCTCCAGGTGCCATCAATCTCCTCTTAATTGAACATTGTATGGGACTCCCTTACATGCCATCTCATATGACATTCAATGATATTTCAAATACAAATGTCACCAACTTAAATAATCTAAAAAGAAATCATCTCTTGATCTTCAACCAATCCAATCACTACCCTTCATTAGACGTCATCCTAACATCATCGTTGCAATTTCCTTTCAAACCTTTAGTTTATATATGTCACTCATATTCATTAATGACATTAAATTATAAAAGCATGTCATACATATTATCAAAAGGTTGAAGTTTTTGTATATTAGGAAACGAAAATGTCTAATGCATATCAATGATGGATTGACATTCACAACCACTATTTTCAACTATTATTTTACAATTAATCCCAAAACAATTTTAATTTTTAGTTGTTATATTATAATTAAGTTTAAGTTGGGTTGTTATATTATAATTAAGTTTAAGTTTAAAGTAGGTATAAGTTAATGATGGTTGCTAATGATATTCAAGTAGAAATGTAAATTTGGAAAATAATAATATGTTAATTTAGAAGGATGATAGAGGTAATTACATAATGATTTTGAAAATATCTAGGAAAATGAAATTTAAGAAAATGAATTAGTTTTTCAAATATATAAATTTTAATTATAGAAATTGTGTTTAATTATGATTGAGTTTTCCTATAATATTGATATGTTAATTTTATGCAAAATATAATGCAATTGTTTTCATTAGTACTCAAATGATAGAATCTTGCTACAAAATGTGTATAGTAGTAGAGAATAGATTGTTCTTGTGCACAACTATCTATATATATATAAAAGTCATTGTATCCTTGAAATTGCAATCCCTTCCACTAGTGCAACCTAAAAGAATCTTACATTATATATGATCTCTTTTTTTTTTTATATATGGTTTAGTGCATCACTGACATACACACACATGATGTATGTATGTAATTTTTCAAATAGTTAAAGCCAAAGCATGTTATAGTGGAAATGAAAGAGGGATGTATTTTAAGATTTTGATATATGCTAAGTGAAATATATATTAAAAATAGTAAACAAATTTTTTTAATTATATATTTAGAATTTGCACAACCGACTCTATGTGTTTCTATAGTTTTATGGACATCATATTTCTCATCTTATAGAAAAATAATGTCGAAAATTGAGATATGTGTATGCTCTCAAAATTTGATGTTTTCGCGTATTTACACCAAAAAACACTAGGTTTTTTATCCCAAACCTAAAAATAAAGTAACGAACTCATCACAAACATAATATTTAGATGAAATATTCCAAAAAAATGCTCTATGTGTGTTCCTAGCACTAAAAACATACACATGTTCGTGTGTGTGGTCCTACCACTATGAATCACATGGGAAATGGTTGAGGTGAGGTCGAGGGAGAAGGAGGGGTGAAGAGGGGTGGATAGTAGGACAAAGAGAGAGAGAATAGGGTGGGGAAGAATTAGTGGGTGAGCGAGGGCCAAAGAGAGGGGAGACAAAGGGAGTGAGAGTTGAAAAGTGAGAGAGATATGGAAAGAGGGTGTTATGAAACCAGCTCACAAAAAGATAGAAAAGATAGATCAACACCTTAGAATTCAGCCTCTTCGATGGGGCAACCTCCTTTACATTACAAAAATGAATGATTCTTTGATGATTCAAATGACAAAACCTCATTTCTATATATAGGAGTCTAAGGAGTCACAATATAACCCAGTCGACCTAACAATAATAAT
>APFE031517795.1:3015-16749 GCA_000404065.3 Pinus taeda
TTTTAAAACCTAAATTAATTTTTAAGATCATCAAGGTTCTGGGAAAGAAAGATATATTTACTCAATTTATTACATGTAGAACAATTAAGCAAAGAATGAAATATGTCGATGTAATGACCAAACAATTATATGAATAATTTTCTAAGTTACCATGTTGGGTAAATGTGAAAACAGGATTATTACTTTATTAATATTGAAATGTCATTTATTTGAAATTATGAATTAAGTGATATTGTAAATAACATTGTGAGGAAAAAGTTATTTACTTTCTCTTGCTTAACTAAAAGAAACGGTTGCCAGCAAATAAGGGCAACCCTAACCACCTTTCCTTACCATAGAAATGGAAAAAGGAAAAGGGGCCTGGGCTGTTAAGGAACAGACAGGAAGAAAAAAAGAAAAGCAAAAGGAGAAGGTACTATGTCTGGTGAAGACCATATAGTACCAGCACTGTTGTGCATCATACTGCACTGCTGTTAGCGTGCACCATCTTGCAGAAGGCAGTGGCCTGCAAGCGAGCTTGGGGGAGAGAATCAAGTCGAAAAGACTGATCTCGTGGTTGGGAGGATAACAGGCTCTGTAGAAGTCTCTTCAGTTGAAAGGACAGAGAATTAACGCAAGCACGGTACAGGTAAGAGAAATGTGGTTATAGTATTAGTGTAGTAATCTTTTCTTATTAGGAAAGGATTATTGATTATTTAAAAATAAGACTCCGTTGTTAAAACTGTAGGTAATGCTGTACTATAAATCTGCAGAATAATGAAATAAACTGAGGGAAAGAAAATAAAGATGCACAGTATTTTTCTTTATCTATTTATTATTGTCAGTTATTCTCCAGTTTATTCTACCGGTAGACGAATACAAAGGCCAGAAAAGATAATAATTAGAATCTTTACGATTATGAAACAGGAAGAAGTATTATACTGTATCATCATCATTACATGAATATAGTTGGAATGCCCTGTCATAAACTGTTATTCTGATCAGATATTATATCAGAAAACAAAGTATAAATAATTTAGTGATGAGCAACCAGCAGTCGATACATAATGAAAATTTATTCACCAGGGAACCAAGGGGGTTTGGTTCTCCGAACTCTTAATGTCCCGGCATTTACCGCAAGGGTATCAGAGGTCGGCATAACATTGCCAGACCCATTTCCGAGGAAACCACAGAGTCGGCCGAGACATAAACTTCGAGAATAATCATAAACAGAAACAAACCCCCCCCCCCTACCGATACAAGTGCCATGTAAACACATAAGACACATCGAGTCTGATAAGCTTTGTCTAGCATATCGAAGATAGGAGCATACGTATACATATAAAATTAAAGCCGAGGAACAGAGACAGTTTCGAAGTGAATGTAAAGCTGAGGAAACAGAGACAGTTTCGAAATAAATGCATATGAACTTAACAACCTGAAGACATGCTATGAGACAAACCCCATCCTGATAGGTAATAGTGTTATAGTAGATTTTAGACTCGCACGCATGACCTTAGGGTCGGCGCGTTCTAAAATAATTAACAAGAAATATTCTGAGATTGAAATTTAAAATATACAGCTAACAATATCAAGGTAAGCCTTGTCAACGAGCATGTGGTAAAAAAAAACAAAACATTACAGGGAGATATTACCGAACTGCGTGAACTCAGAAATAATATTGAAAGCTAGATATAACATAACAGTTGAAGGGCGATTTACATATATATAAAAGTTACAGATACACAGTAAAAACCCTTAAAGGTCATGCAGTACAGACATTTGACATATTCTAATAAATGCCCAAACTTTGGAAGATTACGCCGGTTGGGCTATTTCCCTACACTTATACAAGTTAATGACAATGATTCACGGGTTTTCCATGAGGACTCGAACTAACCCGAGTACTAAACCCAATCCTAGTCTAAACAAAGAAAACTACCCCGAAACCGGACATGACCATATCAACCCTCATGACCAGAGATGCAGATGCTTTGCCGAGGGCGTCATAAACGTCAATAAAATTTGGTAAACCTCCTGACAGAAAGAAAAGCATCACTCAGGCCAAATACATGTTTAAACAAGAGAATTGCAAATTTAAGGGTTATGGTATCTTACCTGGGAAGTGCGGAGAGACCGTAAACCTGAAGCTGCCATCGCCAAATCCTCGCCTCCAGTACCCTGGCAAGGCATAGCACATAACCGAGTTAAACACAGTTAATAAAAGATCTAACCCTACAAAAAAACCCATATCTCTGTTGCAAAGAAAGGTAATTCAGTACCTGAGAAGAGCTCGAACGTTTCATGCAGAGGGGTAACGACCTCGACAATGGCAGATCGCAACCAAGCGTAGCTGTAGGTATTGGTGCATCAAACGGAGAGCCGAGTAAAGGATATCACAATACAACACAGAGATAACCAGAGACGGGAGGCGCTGCCTCACAAAAATATGTAAATGCCGAATGAAACCCTAACCATTTCCCTTTGAACCGAGGGCTGTGAACTATCACCGTCGATCTCCAAGAAGCGATCCTGAACGTCCATACAGGATAGGATCCCGAGGGTTCCTGGGCCGAGTTATGGTAATTAAATTCCATCAGCAGTCCCGTTTTCCAAACTCCAAGACCATAGCTGTAGAAGCGTATGGACGACCAGCTGTCCGTCCGGACAGAGGAGCGATACACAGGTGGATTACCAACTCACTGCCAGCATTCAATGCAAAACCCAGGCGTATCGGGAGTGATAGGATGGAGTGTCCTAAATGTCAACTCGGGATTCCCGCATATGAACTTATGGAATGTACAACATATATGCGTATTGGCCTTGTACCTTAAGTATTAAATAGTGAGAATAATATGTGAGTTATAACATTACAACCATACGTATATTATGCCTATCAATAACAAAATTAACTAGTATGGTAAATCAATAAAAAAAAAAAATTATTTACTATAGTAGGTCAGTGACATATGGTATCAGAGCCCAGCTACAGCACTGTGGCCTCTGGGCAGAACAACAGTAACAAAATAAGGACACTGTATTGAAAAAAAAAAAAACTAATAAAGGTCATTATCAATAATACTCTTGAATGTTTCTTCCTGTTGCTGGATGAGGTACAGGTTCCAGACTTGAAGACGAAAACATGAGGAGAGCAGATAACCCAGAACTCTGGGTGAAACTTGGAGAGGAAGCCAGAACTACGAATCAAGTAATTCTGGAAACGGTGCAGGAGCTGAAGAATGAGATGGCTCGACTTCGGGAAGACAATGCTCGGTTAACAATGGAACAAGAAAGAATTTTAAAGAGTTTATCTGATAAACAAAATCAATTACCAGCTAATCCCAGTGCAGAGCAGCAAAGGGTGTCTGAAGAACAGAACCATCACATACCCCCCGAAGGATCGGAAGAACGGGAAGAACGTTCCGATAACGTATTTGACCAGCAAACCTCAAAAAGACAGAAGGTGGAATTACAAGGAGAATTTCGTAAAATCAAACCACCACATTTCGATGGAGAACAAGAGGAAGCGGCGGAAGCCTGGATCATTAATATGAATAAGTACTTTAAGCTTTATGAATATGATAACAACCTTAAGGCACGACTGGCTATTTTCCAATTACAAGGAAAGGCTACCTTATGGTGGGAGGAGGTAAAAATAGTAAAGGGGGTCACTGAACAAAATATTACATGGGACAATTTTAAGAGATTCTTTAAAGAGCGATATTTGACAGAACACTTCTATGATGAGAAGGCAAGGGAGTTCCATGATTTACGATTAGGACAGCAGACTATGGACGAATTCATTACTCGCTTTACCTCCTTACTCCGTTATGTACCATACATAAGGGAAGAAAAGGCAAAGGTCCAACGATTTGTTAGTAGTTTGCCACCATATATGCGGGAGAGGATTGAGTTCGATAATCCGAAATCAATGGATGAAGTAATCCGCAAAGCTAGAATTTGTTATCAACAAAGTAAACAGAAAGGGGAAACTACTAACAGAAAATGGAATGAGAAGAGAGGATTTAAGACTGGGGTAAACAACAAAGGGAGTCGCGGTAATGGCAGTAAGGGAAATAGCAAAGGAGCAAACAGCAAAATTGCACCAAGAACTACATTCAAGTTCAGAAATACAAATGAATCCAAGGTCAGTGAACAGCAACCTAGATTAGACAATGATGGCACAACAAGGCCCTCGGTGCAGTGCTGGGGTTGTGGAGGACCTCATTACATTAAAAACTGTCCACAGCGGAAAGGAACTGAACAATTATCCCAGATACATGAAGCTTCAACCGTGGGCGAGGTTGGTCGCAGTATACCCAAAATTAATGCAGCTCTAGAGGACCGTCAGGCGGAATACCAGCCAACAATGATCGAGTTCGAAGGTAAAATTTCAAACTTTACCATATCTGTTTTAATTGACCCTGGGGCTACGTTAAGCTATGTGAGTCCAAAGATAGTCGAACGTTGTAGTTTACAACCTGTCAAATTTAAAAATCCTTGGTTAGTGCAACTAGCTACTGGAGCTAAGCGATGGGTAACGGCCAAAATCAGTGATTGTTCATTTACAATAGCAGAACAGCCGGTAACAGCTGATCTGAATGTACTCCCTCTCGGATCCTATGATATTCTAATTGGCATGGACTGGTTAGAAAAACACTGGTCATTAGTTGATTGCAAGACTAAAATCATTCACTACAGAGATCAGCAAGGAAACAGAAAGGAAATGCAAGGAATTAAACAACCAGTGCAAGTCCGCCCGATAACTGCCAACCAATTAATGAAATGCATATGGAAGGGGTGTCAGGTTTACGCTATCCAAGTGGGATATGCGAATTCCAAGGATAAATCAGCTTCCTTGAACAATATTCCTATAATACAGGAATTTACAGATGTATTTCCAGAAGAAATTCCTGGATTACCGCCAAGAAGGAATATAGACTTTACCATTGAACTGGTGCCCGGGGCTGCACCAGTATCAAGAGCACCCTACAGAATGAGTACACCGGAGCTGACAGAACTGAAAATGCAGTTGCAAGAATTATTAGATAAGGAGTACATTTGCCCTAGTGTATCTCCATGGGGAGCTCCAGTTTTATTTGTCAGGAAAAAGGATGGTACCCTCCGGATGTGTATCGATTACAGACAATTGAACAAGTTAACCATCAAAAATAAGTATCCCTTACCCCGGATCGATGAACTGTTCGACCAAGTGAAGGGCGCGACAGTGTTCTCCAAAATTGATTTGCGATCTGGATATCATCAAATCCGAATTAAAGATGAGGACATTGCTAAAACAGCTTTTAGAACGAGGTATGGACATTATGAATTCGTGGTGTTGCCGTTCGGGTTAACCAACGCCCCTGCAACTTTCATGTGTTTAATGAATAGCATTTTTCATCCATACCTGGATCGATTTGTGCTAATATTCATTGATGACATATTAATATATTCACGCACAATCGAAGATCATCATGAACATCTCCGAATAGTATTACAGACCCTTCGAGAACATCAATTGTACGCAAAATTTAGTAAATGTGATTTCTTTAAGGAGGAAATCCAATATTTGGGTCACGTGATCACAAAGGATGGAATTGTTGTAGACCCAGAAAAGATAAAGGCCATAATGGACTGGCCTGTACCAAAAGATGTAGCAGATGTTCGATCTTTATGGGTTTGGCTGGGTATTACAGGAGATTCGTGGAAGGTTTCTCGAAAGTAGCTTTTCCCATTACCTCCTTACAGAAGAAAGGAAAGGCATTCCATTGGACCCCAAACTGCCAGAAAAGTTTTGAGCAATTAAAACATCTGCTCACTACAGCACCAATTTTAAGTATAGCAGACCCTCATAAAGATTATGTGGTCTGCACAGATGCCAGTAAGGAGGGGGTGGGGGGAGTATTAATGCAAGAAGGAAGGGTAATTGCATATGAATCACGTAAATTAAAAGAACATGAACAGAAATATTATGCCTATGACCTGGAACTAGCTGCTGTTATACATGCTCTAAAGATGTGGCGGCATTATCTTATGGGAAGGAAATTTTTACTGCTCACCGACCACCATAGCTTGACTAGCTATTTCAGCCAACCTACTTTAAATGCTAGACAAGCACGGTGGAAGGACTTTTTAAGTGGTTTCGACTTTGAAATAAAACATTTGCAAGGGAAAGCAAATAGAGTAGCAGATGCCTTAAGTAGGAAAGTGCAGAGTTTGTATGAAGTTTCCATCACTGGGTGGAAAAACTCCTTGCTGGACATAATAAGGGAAACTTCAGAACAGGACGCAGAATATCAGCAATTAAAACAGCAAATACAACAAGCTGCGGGAAGGGACAGCCAGCAAGAATATGCGACTGATGATGCGGGAATTGTTTACTTTAAACAAAGAATATACGTGCCCAATCAAAGCAAAATTAAAAATCTGATTATGGATGAGTTCCACATCAGTCATTATGCTGGTCACCCAGGTTATCAAAAGATGATAACAGCAATTCGGAAGGAATATTTTTGGCCAGGGATGAAAAAGGACATTGTGGAATACTTGGCACGGTGCTTGGAATGCCAACAAATTAAAGCTGAACATCAGCACCCAGCAGGACTGTTGCAACCCCTGCCCATCCCAGAATGGAAATGGGAAATCATTTCCATGGATTTTATTACGGGATTACCTAGAACCAAGAAAAATAATGATTCCATTATGGTAGTAGTGGACAAATTGAGTAAGGCTGCACATTTTATACCAGTGCAATCTACTTACAGGGCTGCACAAATTGCTCATGTTTTTATGCAAAATATATTCAGGTTGCATGGACTCCCAAAAACAATAATTTCTAATCGGGATGTGAAATTCACATCAGTTTTCTGGAAGACATTGTTCGCCAATTTAGGTACTCAACTGAATTTTAGCACAGCATATCATCCACAAACTGATGGGCAGACGGAGCGAGTAAATCAAGTAGTAGAGGATATGCTAAGGGCTTATGTTATGCAACAACCTACACGGTGGGAGGAATATTTACACTTGGTGGAATTCGCGTATAATAATGGCTATCACACTTCAACTCAAATGAGTCCCTTCGAGGTCATGTATGGCCGAAAATGCCGTACACCCTCCAGCTGGGGAGGACCTGAAGATAAATTAAGTCTAGGACCTGACATGCTTAAAGAAATGGAGGACATAGTAAAAAGAGTACGTGTTAATTTGAGGGCGGCTCAGGATAGACAAAGGAATTTCGCTGATCGGAAAAGGAGATTTAAGGAGTATCAGATTGGGGATCATGTGTATATATGAATTCAGGCCAAAAGAAGCACCTTACAATGGGCTGGTTGCGCTAAATTGGCACCTAGATATTGTGGACCCTTTCAGATACTAGCAAGAATCGGACCAGTGGCTTACCAGTTGGCCTTGCCAAGTCACATTCGGGTCCATAACGTTTTCCATGTTTCAGTCCTAAAGAAGTATGTGTATGACCCTAAGCATGTAATCCGATGGCAGGATATACAGGTGGGGTTATTGCTGTAATTAAAATTCAGCAAGAATCCTATTAGGAAGGAAAAACTAACTCAGAAATTGTGTAATGCAGGTCGAACCGGAAGGAGAAGTGCTGGTCGAACCGCTGAGCATCCTCGACCAGAGAGAAGTGCAGCTGCGAAAACGAGTTATTACCCAAGTTAAGGTACAACGGCGGCATTTTGGCCCCGAGGAGGCCACTTGGGAAGACTAGGAATTAATGAAGATAGCATATCCAGACCTGTTCATGGCTGCAAGACACCGAGACGGTGTCCAATCTCAGGGGGAGGAGATGTAATGACCAAACAGTTATATGAATAATTTTCTAAGTTACCATGTTGGGTAAATGTGAAAACAGGATTATTACTTTATTAATATTGAAATGTCATTTATTTGAAATTATGAATTAAGTGATATTGTAAATAACATTGTGAGGAAAAAGTTATTTACTTTCTCTTGCTTAACTAAAAGAAACGGTTGCCAGCAAATAAGGGCAACCCTAACCACCTTTCCTTACCATAGAAATGGAAAAAGGAAAAGGGGCCTGGGCTGTTAAGGAACAGACAGGAAGAAAAAAAGAAAAGCAAAAGGAGAAGGTACTATGTCTGGTGAAGACCATATAGTACCAGCACTGTTGTGCATCATACTGCACTGCTGTTAGCGTGCACCATCTTGCAGAAGGCAGTGGCCTGCAAGCGAGCTTGGGGGAGAGAATCAAGTCGAAAAGACTGATCTCGTGGTTGGGAGGATAACAGGCTCTGTAGAAGTCTCTTCAGTTGAAAGGACAGAGAATTAACGCAAGCACGGTACAGGTAAGAGAAATGTGGTTATAGTATTAGTGTAGTAATCTTTTCTTATTAGGAAAGGATTATTGATTATTTAAAAATAAGACTCCGTTGTTAAAGCTGTAGGTAATGCTGTACTATAAATCTGCAGAATAATGAAATAAACTGAGGGAAAGAAAATAAAGATGCACAGTATTTTTCTTTATCTATTTATTATTGTCAGTTATTCTCCAGTTTATTCTACCGGTAGACGAATACAAAGGCCAGAAAAGATAATAATTAGAATCTTTACAATTATGAAACAGGAAGAAGTATTATACTGTATCATCATCATTACATGAATATAGTTGGAATTCCCTGTCATAAACTGTTATTCTGATCAGATATTATATCAGAAAACAAAGTATAAATAATTTAGTGATGAGCAACCAACAGTCGATACATAATGAAAATTTATTCACCAGGGAACCAAGGGGGTTTGGTTCTCCGAACTCTTAATGTCCCGACATTTACCGCAAGGGTATCAGAGGTCGGCATAACATTGCCAGACCCATTTCCGAGGAAACCACAGAGTTGGCCGAGACATAAACTTCGAGAATAATCATAAACATAAACAAACCCCCCCTACCGATACAAGTGCCATGTAAACACATAAGACACATCGAGTCTGATAAGCTTTGTCTAGCATATCGAAGATAGGAGCATACGTATACATATAAAATTAAAGCCGAGGAACAGAGACAGTTTCGAAGCGAATGTAAAGCTGAGGAAACAGAGACAGTTTCGAAATAAATGCATATGAACTTAACAACCTGAAGACATGCTATGAGACAAACCCCATCCTGATAGGTAATAGTGTTATAGTAGATTTTAGACTCGCACGCATGACCTTAGGGTCGGCGCGTTCTAAAATATATAACAAGAAATATTCTGAGATTGAAATTTAAAATATACAGCTAACAATATCAAGGTAAGCCTTGTCAACGAGCATGTGGTAAAAAAAAACAAAACATTACAGGGAGATATTACCGAACTGCGTGAACTCAGAAATAATATTGAAAGCCAGATATAACATAACACTTGAAGGGCGATTTACATATATATAAAAGTTACAGATACACAGTAAAAACCCTTAAAGGTCATGCAGTATAGACATTTGACATATTCTAATAAATGCCCAAACTTTGGAAGATTACGCCGGTTGGGCTATTTCCCTACACTTATACAAGTTAATGACAATGATTCACGGGTTTTCCGTGAGGACTCGAACTAACCCGAGTACTAAACCCAATCCTAGTCTAAACAAAGAAAACTACCCAGAACCGGACATGACCATATCAACCCTCATGACCAGAGATGCAGATGCTTTGCCGAGGGCGTCATAAACGTCAATAAAATTTGGTAAACCTCCTGACAGAAAGAAAAGCATCACTCAGGCCAAATACATGTTTAAACAAGAGAATTGCAAATTTAAGGGTTATGGTATCTTACCTGGGAAGTGCGGAGAGACCGTAATCCTGAAGCCGCCATCGCCAAATCCTCGCCTCCAGTACCCTGGCAAGGCATAGCACATAACCGAGTTAAACACAGTTAATAAAAGATCTAACCCTACAAAAAAACCCATATCTCTGTTGCAAAGAAAGGTAATTCAGTACCTGAGAAGAGCTCGAACGTTTCATGCAGAGGGGTAACGACCTCGACAATGGCAGATCGCAACCAAGCGTAGCTGTAGGTATTGGTGCATCAAACGGAGAGCTGAGTAAAGGATATCACAATACAACACAGAGATAACCAGAGACGGGAGGCGCTGCCTCACAAAAATATGTAAATGCCGAATGAAACCCTAACCATTTCCCTTTGAACCGAGGGCTGTGAACTATCACCGTTGATCTCCAAGAAGCGATCCTGAACGTCCATACAAGATAGGATCCCGAGGGTTCCTGGGCCGAGTTATGGTAATTAAATTCCATCAGCAGTCCCGTTTTCCAAACTCCAAGACCATAGCTGTAGAAGCGTATGGATGACCAGCTGTCCGTCCGGACAGAGGAGCGATACACAGGTGGATTACCAACTCACTGCCGGCATTCAATGCAAAACCCAGGCGTAGCGGGAGTGATAGGATGGCGTGTCCTAAATGTCAACTCGGGATTCCCGCATATGAACTTATGGAATGTACAACATATATGCGTATTGGCCTTGAACCTTAAGTATTAAATAGTGAGAACAATATGTGAGTTATAACATTACAACCATACGTATATTATGCCTATAAATAACAAAATTAACTAGTATGGTAAATCAATCAAAAAAAAAAAAATTATTTACTATAGTAGGTCAGTGACAGTCAAAGACATCATCTATTAACAATAGCTTAAAGGAGTTTATAAGATTGATTGTTCTTGTGGAATAAGTTAAATTGGAGAGACAGGGTGTTCTTTAAAAACAAGGCTTAAAGAACACTGAGCAGATATCAAGAATGGAAGATCTCGCACTTCAACCCTTGTAGAGCACTCCTAAAAAACTAAACATCATGTTTATTTTGAGAGCGTCAAAATTATCGCTAGGAAGATCATTATCAAAAGAGTAAAATCAGAGAAGCCCTTGAGATCAGAAAATTTCGGAATAACCTCAACAAGGATGGTGAGAATGAGATCAGTGGAAATTGGCTTCCTATAATTAGGCATATTAGTGCTTCCAAGTCTTCTGAGGTATAATATTCCATTTATGATCCATCTCTCTTTACCTTAATCTCTAGACAACTTATGAAACTTTTAATTACCCTCTATTAATATATATTATTTAAATATAATTAATAATAACATCTAAAAATTATAAAACATTTTTTAACTACACCCATTAGGAAGGAAATGATTAATAAATATTCTAGTATATAATATTTATTCATGAAATAATACTTATTATTTATTTATTAGAATAAATACTATTCTACTTAGTTATTAAATAAATGAAAAAATAATATTATTAATAATAATATTATATTATTCATTATTATTTATTTATAGTAATTAATTTTATTATTATTTTTAATTTTTATTTTAATTTTTATTTTTTTTATTACGTTAAAATTAAATATAATTAATCTCATTTAATTATTTTATTAAGTTTTATTGTTAATAATATTTTTTATTATTAAATTAAATAAAAAAGATTTCTTATTATTTAGAAGATATTAATATTATGCATATTAATAAAAATGAATTTATTTATTTCATAATAAAATAAAGAGATTTATTAAATTTATATTTTAGTTTTTAATTTTGCAAAATTAATTTTTTTTTAATTGGAGAATAAAATTTAATATCTTATTATTATAAAATAAAAATCAATTGTTATTTAATTATTTAATAATAAAATAGCTACACATAATTATTAATATAATAATTTAAATATTTTTTAAACAAAATTAGGCTTAGGTTTGGTTTTTTAAATTAGTTTGCCTTTTGTTTTTTTGTTTAAATATTAGGTATTTATCTAGTCTGGTTAGTAAGCTTTTCCTTCAATCTATTGCTCAATTTTGTCCTGAAGATGGATTCTCTTTGGGATTCGAAAGGTCGAGAAAAAGCACATAATACTCTGGAAGATCCAAATCAAAAATTTCCAAATGAACACAAATTTCCAAATGAAAAATATAAGACTTTTATTCAATTTAGAATCTTAGGATTGTATTCTATTTAGAATCTTTTTATTTTCCTTGATTTGCTTGCATCCAAAAGTATCATAATGAGTATTTCATCTAATTTAAGACGTGAACATTAAATATTAAATTCAATAGTATCAAATATAACTAAAGCGGGGAGGATTAGATTGGATCAATTTGATTTTGGCAAAATTTGAACTTGTGGTTTTTTAGGAGGAATTACATGCTCTTAACCATTAAACCCACTCAAATTGTATATATTTAACTTCTATATTAATTCTTTTTATAACTAATACTAATGATTTAAAATAAATTAATAATATAGATTTTTTTAGCTACATTATATATATATATCATGATATGTTTAAACTAATATATTAATTCTTTTTATAACTAATACTAATGATTTAAAATAAATTAATAATATAGTTTTTTTTAGCTACATTATATATATCATGATGTACCAATCAATTAATTCATATGGCTGCGCTAGTTTTATAACCATGGAAAAGCAAGAAAACAATTGCTGATCTAAGTGAAGCATGATTAGAGTGATCACAACAAACTCTTTTTTTGAGTTAGTTGAGCTTAGACTAAGGCCAGTCCTTTTTGCGTGGAAGAAAAACTAATAGTGCGAAATTCAGTAGAGTTTAAAACACTTTTGGAATAATTTTAATTTTCCCAAAATAACTTCCATCCTCAACTTCTGACCCTAGCATTAAAATATAAAACTTAAAAAAACTAAATTTCAACCCAAACCCAAACCAAACCCACTTATAATTAAAACATTGACCGAGTACTAAATACTAAGTCCATAGTCAACCCTCCAACGAAAAAACGAGACAGGCTCCAAACAATTTTCTAAAATGTACGAGACTGGAAGACGAGATGGGAATCCTTTCTCCCTTATATTCCATGGTTGTTTTTTCTTTCCTTTCGCTCTCAGTTTTGGATTCACGGTAATCTTCCGTATCGGAGTCAACACGGCATGCTGGGCTCCCATTCTCACTCCATCTCACTGCCCCATGGTAAACTTGAACAGAAAGACTTCAATAATAAGTGCGCCTCTTGTTCGATGGGAAATAAAACGCAGAGTAAAAGCATATTTTTACTAAAGAATTTGGTGTAAAAATGATTTTTTTTGTGATGTAAGTGAGATACGTATATTTTATAGTTTTTATTAGTAATTATTATTATTGCAAACTTGTATATTAAGAGGTTTTACTATGTGTTGAATGTTGTTTATATTTAAAAACAATAAAATTAAGGTTTATCTATAATATATATGGATTATGAATTAATATTTAAATTTATATTAATATTAATAGAGAATAAAGTAATTGAGAAAATAATAATATAATAAATAATCTTGTTAGTATTTTTATTATTCTATATAAAGTTTATAGATGTTATGTAAAGATAATATTATTGATATTATATGATATATAGAGTTGATAGATGTGATGTAAAGTTAATATTATTGATATTACATGATATATATTTTATTGGAGTTGTGTTTAGTATCCGGTGGAAAAAATTGAGTGAAATCTTGATTTGTGTTATTTAAATTAGTTTTTTTACTGTATATATGGATTCAACTCTATGGAAAACCCCTAAAGCACTTTGATTGGATATGATTACCCATCAAGCTTGTGATTTCAATAAATTCCTGCTGGATTTTAGAGTAATTTAACCTGAAAAACTTACCATAAAAGTTTCCAAAAATTCACACTAAAGACAACTCCTATTTCATTTCATGATCAATTGATATGTAATATTTATAACAAAGATAACAAT
>APFE031517811.1:2896-39315 GCA_000404065.3 Pinus taeda
CCCCCATTATACAAAATTATATAAAATCCCCAAAAAATATATATATATTAAATAACCCCTCCCTTCGGCACTATAGCCATATTCTTCTAAAGTTTGGGAAATACTGAGTTCGTTTGGGGCTCAACATTAGCCCTTCCGCGTCAAAACCTAGGGTTAATTTGGCATTTGGTCAAATTATTAACCGCCCGCGCCACTTATAAATCCATAAACCCCATTTCCTAAGGTTTTTCCCCACCGAAATCAATCAATTAACAAATGATGCGCTGCGGGTCCCTGTTCGTATCCCTTGTTCTTTTAACCTGTCCCGTCGACCATCAGATCTGGCGCGCCTGAGATCTACGGTGGGCGGTTCTTTTTGTGCCCCGACCTGCCGAGGGTTAGCGTCTGGGAGATGGGTGGTTTTCCCACCGTACTCTCGCCACGTGTCACCTTCTCGGCTGTGGCGGAACCCCTCCTTCCGAAACCACTTTTGCAGAAAGGCGGTGCGACACAAACCATAAACCACCTTTCTTATGTGACGTCGGTGCCACGTCCTCTCCCATTACGTCACCTCCACCCCGCCACCGCTCTGCCATGATACCGCCACTCCATCCCTTTCCCGCCCTTGCCTTGCCAACGTGTCTCTGCCATGTCACCGCCCGGTCAGATGCCACGTCACCTATTCGTACCCGGGACCCGCCGATGACGTCATCTTGTGAAAGAGCCAAAATGTTATTTTTATAAAAGAAAAAGTGCGCAAATGACCGTTTTATTTCACTCTCACTGCTCCATTTGCAAAGTTCAGTCCGCTGTTTTTTCCATTTTCACTCCCAGAGCTAGAATTCTACCACCGAGCTGCTGCAGCCTCCAAATCAACTTTGCAGCTGGATATTGCACCATTTTGTCCACCACAGGCACCACTTTAACCAGGTATTCGCTAAGTTCTCTCCCATCTTCGCCCCTATTCTCCTCAATTCTTTTTCCATTTGCATTTGCATAAAACTCTGCAAACTACCAAATCAAAGGCACCAGAGTACCCGAATGTTGCCCAAAGACCTCCAGTCAACCCTGTATCTGAAGAATGATCTACGAACCTACACCCGCTCACAAATCTTACCGTAAAAACATGTTTTAAAGGTTCACATTGCCGATGAAAGCATCTTACGGTCGGGTAGTGCCCCAATTGCCTTATCCCTCTGCAATAATCCCGCATTCGGCTCAAAAATCTATTCCGTCTCCTCTGCAATTTATCCACACTGTTTATTTACCCGGTAAAATATCAAAGGGAGTAAAGGCTTACTTAAATTCTGCGAATTGGCCTTTTCTGTGATAAGCCGCAGAGAGAAAAGACTCTTGCCTCAGTTCAACTCAGTTTCTAGCTCCTTTGCAAATGCTCAAAGGTGATTGTCCTTAATCTGCTCTCTCGCTAGTCTTTACTCTAGGTGCAAATACAGGAAAGCTCAAAATGGCCTCTCCATCAGTTCCCAACAGTACTCCCATGAGTTCACCCAACAAAGAGCTTGAGGCGATGGCCCTGGCTGACAATGACTACCTTATTCAAGACATAGTTGTGGACAAGAACCACTTGCACACCTTCTGTCAGCTAATAAATAGCTTCCTTGACAACGCTGACACGTATGGAATATGGGAGTCCAATTTGCCACATTATTTCCTCCCTTCTGTCAATATTTTTCCAGAAATTATTCACCTATGTGCTGCAAATTATGAGCCAAAGCTGAGAGTTGTCAAGTCTCCATCTGGGAGCATACTTTTTTATGTCAATCTTGACTCTATCAACCAGATGTTAAATTTCAAACAGACACAGCTACTATATCCTTTTTCCATGAACCACTTGTTGGAGGATGCATCCTCTTCCCTTGATCCTAAGATTGAAAGAATTGCTATGACATTTATGAAGGCAGACTGCCAACCCAAGGATTCACCTCCATTCCCATATGACCATTTAAATGAGACTAGCAAGCTCCTAGTAGACATGATATCCTCTATGTTAGGCCTCAAGTCAAGCGAACATGTGGATGAGGCAGTGCTGGTTCTGTTGTCTTCCTTCAGCCAGGGGCAGCCTCCTTCTCCCAAGTATAACTATGCCAAGTTCATCGCCAACAAGATTCATGACCAGCTCACAAAGCTAAGTAGGGAGGGAGTCTTCAAATATTCCTCATACATCTATCATTTGTTCATGTATTATAAGTCTGAAAGCTTCCAGTGTCCTATCAAAAAATTGGATTCAAAAGGAGAAAGAAGGCCCGTTGTCCTCTGGTCATCAGTATTCCATCAAGTCCAGCATTCTCCATACTTTTACTGTGAATTTATTGACCAGTTTGTTTATCCAGTCTCCTGCCTCTTAATGAAAGCTCCTCCTCCCAGAATAACTTATGAAATGCAGAAGATATTACAGCTATCTAAGAGCTATAAATTAGGTGATTGGTATCTATACCAGAATCACACAGTCCTCAGAATTTATGGCTGTGAGCTTTGTCCTTACAGGCTCCCAAGATATGTTCCAATGAGGCTATTTGCCTTGGAATATTATAGGCAGGTTATTAATTCAGATCTGACTCATTTTCACAGCACCAAGAAAACGGCCCGCCTGAAATTTAAAGACCACCTAGGCCCCTTTATCATGAACAGGAAGGAAGGTTGGCAAGACGCTGACCTAATACTGAAAGATCAACTTAGGTTGAAGAGAAGTTTCTGGTGGGTACCTTATGACCCATTTGGCTTTATTAACGCCAGAAGAGTCAAATATAGACTGGCACCCTATAAGCACTGCAAAATCCCACACTTTAAACAATATGCTAATCAAGATGCATGGGCAGAAGGTACTTTAAATGAAGAATTCACTTAGGAGGAAATTATGGAACACACTGTTGAAGACCTTGAGAAAACTCTTGACTTGGACTCTTTTGAGAAGGTAATATTCAAGTCGCCGCAACAAATCGGAGAAGGCACGTCAGTTACTGCAGCTGCGCAAAACAGCCAAGCACCATCTTCATCAGTAACAGGTACAACAAAAGGTGAGGAGCCAATGGATACAAAGTATCTGAATACAGAAATGCCTACCACTTCAAAAGAGAAGTCCCAAGAACAGGCTCCTGCACAGCAAACAGAGGCACCCCAACTGCCAGTTTTACAGACTGCTGCTCATGAGGAAAGAGGCAGAAAACGTGACCGAGAAGAGTCCACACCTGCCAGTGGATCTACCCAACAGCCTGAGACAAAGAAGAAAAAGGTTGATTCTCCATTTGAGGAGGAAATCAGTGAAGAAATCCTTGAAGGCCTAAGGAAAGACACAGAGGAAGGCCAAGAAACTCCTACTAGCTCTTTCCAACAAGAACTAGGCAGGCAGCATGCCATGGAAGTATCTTCCTCCACACAACGAAACAAGAGGCCAGCTAGTGTCAAAGCCAGCTTCAAAGAAATCAAAGCTCAAAATGAGCTACTAAGAATACAATTATATGATCAGTTCCTAAAAGCAACACCTGCCAAACAAGAAATATTAATGGCAGCGTATGATATTAAGGAAGAAAAAATGGTGTTCAGCCATTTTAAACCCAAAGTTCAGCATCCTCAGATGGTGGCAGACTTTGTTAGAACAAATCTATAGGTCATGGCTAAAGACGTCCACCCCATGGACCAAATTGAGCTTCACAAGCAAACTGGTGAGATGGTCTATGCTACTTTAGCAGACAGGGCCACACTGGCTCATGAGTTAAAGGAATCATTAAAGAACATTAACATTCAGCTAAACTTGGAAAGAATGTCATCCACAGCCAAAGACAACAGAATCAAAACATTGGAGGACATCATTATTGACTTAGGACATGATCCTAAGGATCCTAAGGGTGTGAGGGCCCTTATGAAGAAAAAGGATGATGACATTGCGGCATTAAGAAAGCGATTGAGGTTGCCTCCTACTGAGCATCCTCAAACAACAGAATTAATACAAGAAAAAGAAACTGAGGATACATTGGATTTGATGATGAAAATGAGTCAAAGAATAATCTAGATGGAGGAAGAATTAGAAAGGGTAGGAGCGAGTAAGAAGGGAGAAGCAACCTCCCAGCCACCTTCAGCAGTTCCAGCCAACGTCCCTGTTCCTCCTCCTGCACAGTCAACAACAACAACACTGGCAACTACAGCAGCATCTGAAGCAAGCATGAGCATGGATGAGATGATGAAAGCTGTCAAGGCGCTTGAGCTTCAGACCACAGAGATAAAAGAGGCCAAAGAGAAATTGGCCAATCTTGAAGAAAAGTATGATAAATCTAAAATGACAGTAGCTGAAAAAACCAGGGAAACTAAAGCCTTAAATGACAAAATTAAAGCCTTAGAGAAAGAGCGAACTTTAGATAACACCCTGATGGAAATAAAAAAGATTTTGTGGGCCAAGATAAATCAGTCGATCACTGGCCAATGGAGATCAATCCAAGCCATGTATGAACAGGTGGAGCTAATTGGTAGAGCCTGTTTTGAAATTCAGAGGGCCAAAACAGCATTGGGAAACATGCCTGAGCAGGCCAACAAAATGATCAACTTCTTGAATCATCAAACCAGGGAAGAATTGGCAGCATTACATATTATGAACAGAACAGATGCCATACTGATAGCCAAGAATGCGTTGACTTTAAGAAGTCTTACTCAAACTCTAGAAGCAAGATGTCGGGAAATCCAAAAGGATGCCGATAATTTTGATTTAAAGCTTGCATCACTGTAAACTAGAGGATTGCCTAGATTATTAACCAGTGTTGGAAGATTATTGACCCGTGACCAATATGCAACCAGGCTAAATAATTATGTCACAAATTAGCTCACTTCTTCATCAAGTTCTTCAGCTCAAACATGACCTCCTACAGGGCAGACTCTTTATGATAAGCTGGAAAACTTATTTTACATGGAACATGAGGTCAACCACCCGTTTGAGATGCCTCCTAATTATTACAAGTATACTGAAGCAGATGAGACACTCATCAAGATACAAAGGCATCAGCTTCCTCCCGTAGAATGGTGACAAGTAATGCTGGCTGTTTTACCTAGGTGACGTCAGTCTTGGGTCCTTTCTCAATTTTTTGCCATGTCAGCTACAGGACAACGATAAACGCTGCAGAGAACACATAAAAGAACAGATGGAACAGGCTAAATCAAAGACAAAGCAGAAGGCGGGTACAACAAGCCTAAAAAGCGTGGATTTTGAAAGCATAGCCGCATCTACCTCAAATAAACTCAAAAGTCAAACATTTTCTGACGGAAGAGACAGTTCTTACCATGTATTTACTTCGGCATTTACTTCTTCACCAACCGCTCTTTAGAAGTTGGTGAAAGAATTTATGAGTTAATAACTCCTCTTCTAGATATTTTGCATTCCTTTTTGTATAAATATCCCCTCGCAGAATGTAATGGGGGTTGGTTTTTGTTGTTTATATGTTATGCTTGAGCAGAGACTCGCACTGTATGTCTGATAATTTCTATAATCAAAGACTGCTTACGAGCTTGGAGAATGAATTGTGTACTGTGTTGAATGGTTGAAGAGTGACTATGGAATACCTGTACTGATACATGACTCAATAATTGTTTCTTACCTCTGTATTTTCCATCCATATATCATTATCTAAGCAGCAGAAAGAAAGATTAGCTTAGAGCTTGTTTAATTGCACTCTATGGTCAATTTCTACTGTTTCTTTATGTTTTTCATCTGTTTTAGGCATAAATATGAATTCCATCTGGCTCATGTTTGCCCTAATTCACCATGTATGACAGTTATCTAGGGATTCTTAACTGCCCCTAGATAGAGCTCATTTCCTTCCCTCTGTTAAGTTTATTGAGAGATTCTTAATTGCCTCTCATTCCTTACATTTCACTCCATCTCTTTAGCTTGAAGGTTGTTTGATGTGCAGCTACCTTGCTCCATATTCCTCTTGTGAACAAGAAAGCCTACCTTCGTTCCTACTCCTTGACTCCATGCCCAATGGTTTGAAACTTATCATTCTATGCATGCCTCTCTGCTTGAAAGCATCTTCCGTCCATTCAAACACCATCCAAACCTAAACAAAACCCACTGAACCCAATAGCTAGCCTAAAATCATCATCAACAAAGCTAAATCATCAAGAGAGAGCCCTCTCTGATTACAGGTGGGCTAGAACCTGTAATCCGAGGATTGGTTTGTGGTTACCTCGGCCGTATCCCTTCAGGAGCTTAGGGACAACTTGAGTGATAACAGGCTGCAGTATCTACAATGGGATATTGCAGTGTGGAAGTTTGGGTGTTTGGCTGGTTCTGGGCCATTTGGTCAAATATGTGCCAATAACCTTCCATAATTTCTGGGAGGGTGTTCCTAGGTTGGCTAGATGGAGTGGGGATGGCTTTAACAGGAATGGCCTTAACAACACTTCCTTTGTCTGCGATGATGAGAGTCCCTAATGTCTGGGAGGATTTTGATTCTTGAGGTTCTTCAACTTTGTTATGAATGATTTTTACAACACTTCCCTTATCTCGGCTACTTAATGGCTGAATTATTCCAAGAGGAGATCTTGGTTCTTCAGTTTCCCCTATTTCTCCTCTTCCTTCACAGAAGTTGCTAAGGTTCCCTTCTTGCAATGATTTTGGGCTAGAATTCTCAATTTCCTAAAAATATTTCTCCTCTGTTTGACTATGCATGATCCGGATTTAAACAGGAACGCAACAAAATACAGAGATAACCATATACACAAAGATGTAGCGGAAATAATGCTTCATTTCATTAATGGAAAACACTGAAATATGCTTACAACCAGAAATGGAAATAAACTAGCTAGGGCGATGGTAGCTTATCTCTGAGAAGAGATGTGGTGACTACATGCCTCTGAATTGTGTTACAATGAGGCTTGAAGGCCTATTTGTTGTTGAGAAACAATGAAAAACCCTTCACATCCCAAAACCTAACCCTAGAAGATGAAACGCCAAATTGTGGGCCCCATTTCAGTAAATTGGTACATCAATTTCCTGGGGTCCTAACTTTGGCATACGATCTCCGTTTGATGCGTACAATAGCTCATTAGAAAGATCTATCCGAGAACTACCACTTTGGGAAGGGAAACATGGGTCCATGGACCCATGTTGCCCCCAGATGTCCCAAAAAACGTCGTTTAGGGCCTCAAAATGGCTCCGGAAGTTCAGGACCCAAAAAATTGCTAAAAATAGTAAGTTGTGCTGTAATTAAGGAAACTGAAAATGCTGAGAGAAACAATGATGGGGGTCCAGATGGACTTGGCAGGTGGCCACCAATATCCACCTAGATCATTCCTCCCCCCTTAGGAAGCAATGGTCCCCATTGCATTGCGTTCCTCCATGAGATGAGGAAACTTTTGCTGAACTTGGTCCCTGGTGAGCCACTTGCCTTGGTGAAGGAATTGGCCTGCTTTGACAACTCGATACAGTTGGATATTTTGTTGGCGAGTGTTCTTGGTCTGTGTGTCCATGATCCGATCAGTTGCAGCTTGTTCCATGCAATCTGGATTTAATTATGTGGGTGTGAGCTATTCTGCAATGTCGGATGTGTCTAGCAATGGTGGAAAGTATGGCTGAAGGCAGTGCACATTGAATAGTGGGTGCAAGCCAAGGAATGGGGGAATGCTGAGCTCAAATGCATTATCTCCGACAGCCTTAGTAATGGTGTAAGGACCATATCGAAGTGGTCTTAGTTTCTGATAGGCTCCAGTAAGGCGTTCCTTTTGCAAATGCAACCAAACTTTGTCGCCCACCTAAAACTTGTGTGGCACCCGATGTTGATCATGTCGCTGCTTGTACTTGGCATTTGATTTCTCTAGAATGTCATGGACCTGCTGGCAAATATTTTGGTTGTGCTCAATGAAGCTGGTTGCCTTATCTGTTTCGGACTGAACATGAGCTAAATCTGTGCGAGTAGCTGCAAGTGGCATGGCCACATCAATGGGGCATAGTGGATGGTATTCCAAGCCCACCTGAAAAGGGCTATGGCCAGTTGAGTTGTGAAGAGCTCGGTTGTAGCTGTGCTGAACATAGGGGAGGATCTCGTCCCATGTGCATGGATGCTTTGAGTTATACATTCGTAGAATGTGCACAACTATCCTATTGACAACCTCTGTCTAGCCATCAGTTTGAGGATGGAAGGCTGTGGACTTAGTGAGTTTGGTGTCCAGCATTGACCAAAGACTGGACCAAAATGTACTGAGGAACCGACTATCTCGATCTGAGATGATAGACTATGGGATCCCAAAGTGCACCTACACTCGTCCAAAGAAGAGTTTAGCAATGGCTTCTGCTGTGATGTTCTTCTTGCAGGCCGCCATAATGGCCATCTTTGAGAACCTTTCAACGACCACAAAAACACAGTCATTTCCATGCTTAGTGGAAGGAAGGCCTAACATGTAATCCATGGAGATGGATTCCCAAGGTTGACTAGGGGTAGGCAGCGGGGCATAGAGGCCTTGCTTGTTGATAGTTGGTTTGGCAATGGTAGAGGCAATACATGATCTGATGTACTTCACAACATCCTGTCGAAGATTTGGCCAATAGAAATACTTTTGCATCACTGCCACCGTTTTCTCGACCCTGAAATGCCCAACAGCCCGACTCTAGTGTGCTTCCCAAATCATCTTGGCACGCTTGCTAGAAGGAACACAAAGGTGACCTAGGTGGCATAACAGGGCATCTTGGAGGTGAAAATCTGGAACATGCTAACCCTCCAAGAGCGTCTGGTATGTGTGGCCGAATTCTGGGTCGCTTTTGTAGAGAAGTGGCCAATCAGAAGTCTCATGCCCACAAGAGTTGAGAACGGTGGTTAACGCCATGATCGGTGGTCGATCGAGGCAATCTGCAACATTATTGGTGCTGCGCTTCTTATATTTGATATTAAAATGGAACTGTTGCAGGTATGTAGACCATTTCTGATGGCGATCATTCTGCAATTTCCCTTGGGTCTGTATGAACTACAGGGCTCAATGGTCTATGTGGATGACCGTTTCCTTCCCCAAAATGTAATGCTTCCATTGTCGGTAGGCCTGCACAATGGAATACATCTCTTTATCATAAGTGGGATACTTTCGGACTATGTCTGAAAGTGTTTCACTATGATATGCCACTGGATGCCCATGTTGAGTAAGGACTGCCCCAATAGCATAGTCAGAGGCATCTGTCTTGACCTCAAATGGTTGTTGAAAATCTGGTAATGCGAGCACTGGTCCTATGCAGAGGCGATCTTTCAACTCTATGAATGCCTTCTATTGAGATTCAGACCAAAAGAATTTTGCTTTGGCTCCTCCCTTGGTGACTTGACTCAAGGGCCAACTGATATGAGAAAACCACAACACGAACTTGCGGTAGAAGTTGGCAATACCTAGAAAGCTGCGGAGCTCTGTCAAAGTGGTTGGAGATGGCCAATCCTGAATGACTTGGATCTTGGTTGGATCCACATGCACCCCCTATTCATCAATAATGTATCCTAGATACTGAACCTGGGTCATGCCAAAAGTGCATTTCTCCAAATTGGCACACATCTTGTGTTGTCGCAGTTGTTGGAGGACCTGTCGGATGTGGTGGAGGTGCTCTTCCCCACTCTGGCTGAATATCATAATGTCATCCAAGTATACCACTACAAATGAGTTGGTGAATGGCTGCAAGATCTCATCCATTAGCCTCATGAAGGTTGCAGGAGCATTCATCAATCCGAAAGGCATAACCAACCATTCGAAAAGGCCCTCCTTGGCTTTGAAGGCAGTCTTCCACACATCAGAGGGTTCGATTGGTACCTGGTGATATCCTGACTACAAATCAATCTTGCTTAAATATTTCGCCCCATTTAGTTGGTCCAAGAGGTCATCAATCTGCAGGATCGGGTACCTATTACGGACAGTGATCTTGTTCAACGCCCGATAGTCAATATAGAGTCTCCAAGTCCCATCCTTCTTCTGTACGAACACGATTGAGCTCCCACAAGGCAAAGAACTCAAACGGATGTGACCTTTCTATAGGAGCTCCTGAATTTGCCTCTTGATTTCATCATTCTCCAGAACGGAGCGCCAATAAATTGGTCAATTGGGTAGTGGCACACTTGGGGTTAGATCGATGGAGTGATTGACCTAACAGTGTAGAGGAACCCTTGCAGGGGAAGTGAAGATGTCCTCGTACTCCTCCACGACCTTGTCCATCTATAGTTGTCGTGCGGAGGGGCCCTGTCTGGAGGCCGTGGCCACCATCTTCTTCTTTCCTTGAGGGCGTATCATCAGGAAAACAAATTTCCCAGTTTTGGAAACGAGCTTACTGCATTGTTTTGCAGTAATCAAAGAGATGGCGGTAGGTCGTGCTACCTCTGGTATCCTGTACAACTTATTTCCCAATGTAATAATAACAGCACGGGGCCTTGATTCATAAACAACATGTTGCTTCCACAAGTATGGTTGTCCTAATAATACATCACAAACTTCAAGGGGAGCAATGTCACACAATACCTCATCCGTGAAGGGCTTGATTTTGTATAGAAGGCGACACTGCTGGCTCACGCGAAGATCCCGTCCTTGGTGAAGCCACCCGATGGTGTATGGTTGTGGATGTGTTGTGGTCGGTAAGCCCAATCACTTCACGACCTCTCCCGAAATGAGGTTCTTTCGTCTTGCTATCGAAAATGAACTATAGTGGGGAGCCCTTTACCCACATCTGGGAGTGGAAGAGACGCTCCTCCTCCTCTGGATCTTCAGGTTCATTTTTTTGGATCTTGGTAGTAGCAACAATGGCTTTGGGATCCGCATCAATGATCTACTTCCCTTTGTCATTCCCCTTGTCAGGTTCTGACTCAGAGTTGGAACATGCATCTGATTCTGAAACCTTTAACTCAGCCACTAGTGACTGCTTGGCCCGACACTCACTTGTGTTGTGAGTGGAGCTCTTATGGAACTCACACCATTTTCCATGTCCTTTTTCGGCTTCGCGACACTGTTCTTTGCTTGCAGCTTTGGCGGGTTGCCTTGGGCTGCCCCGCCTTGGCTTTTTCCTTTGTTCTGTGGTTTAGGGGCACCTTTCCCTTGCTTTAGATTCACAGATCCAAAGTCCCGCTTCTTTTGTTTAAACTTCTGCTCGACCTTGACGGTATATTGGTATGCTGTGCCGAGTGAGGAGATGTTCAGGAATTGTATTTCTTCCTGGATGTACTTGTGTAGGTAGCCACGATATTTGAGTATCAAATGCTTCTTCGAATCCTTGATCCCCAACTTTGTGCGAAGGGTATGGAAAAGATTGGTGAACTCTGACACGTCTTGGTCCCTTCCCTGCCGCAGCATGGTCCACTTTATGTATTCATCCTCATAGCTTCCGACAGGGTAGTACTACTCCTTGATGGCATCCCGGAATGAATTCCAAGTGGGTGCGGCTAAAAATAGTGAGCTGGTATTTTCATCCTTCTGCTCGCAGTAGGTTTCCCACTAGTCCTTGACATGGGGGGCTACATTGATAAGAGCAAAAACAATATTTTCCCGACTCGAAAATTCATGAACCGAAAAATAACCCTCTAGCAGATTTAACCACTTATCTACAGCATCTGTGTCTATCTGACCCTCAAATATGGGGATTTCAAAACTAACTTGTACCTTAAAGGGCGTGGCATTTCCATAGTAGCTATTGGAAGTCGATGGGTCGCTTCTGGGTAGCCGCTGAAGGATCTGGGCAAAGCTGTCCATCATCACGCTCCGTTGTTGCTCAAGGGCTTCTTTGAGCAAGATTTTGATAGGATCTCCTACCCCCTCATCTTTCTTCTCATCCGCCATGGGAGGTTGTCGGGATTTGTTAGGCTGTTCTTGCAAAGGTTCGACCAGTTCAAGCCCTAACTCCTTATATCCCGACCTCGTTGGGGACATGCAAAGAAAAACAGAGAAAAAGCAGACCGCTCTGATACCACTGATCCCGATTTAAATAGGAATGCAACAAAATACAGAGATAACCATATACACAAACATGCAGCGGAAATAATGCTTCATTTCATTAATGGAAAATACTGAAATATGATTACAACCAGAAATGGAAATAAACCAGCTAGGGCAATGGTAGCTTATCTCTGAGAAGAGATGTGGTGACTACATGCCTCTGAACTATGTTACAATGAGGCTCGAAGGCCCATTTATTGTTGAGAAACAATGAAAAACCCTTCACATCCCAAAACCTAACCCTAGAAGATGAAACGCCAAATTGTGGGCCCCGTTTGGGTAAATTGGCACATCAATTTACCGGGGTCGTAATGTTGGCATACGATCTCCGTTTGATGCGTACGATAGCTCATTAGAAAGACATATCTGAGAACTACCACTTTAGGAAGGGCAACATCAGTCCATGGACCCATGTTGACCCCAGATTTCCCAAAAATTGTCGTTTAGGGCCTCAAAACGGCTCCGGAAGTTCAGGACCTGAAAAAGTGCTAAAAATAGTAAATTGTGCTATAATTAAGGAAACTGAAAATGCTGAGAGAAACAGTGGTGGGGGTCCAGATGGACTTGGTAGGTGGTCACCAATATCCACCTGGATCAATGCACCTCAGCAAAGGTTACAGATGGTGATCTTGTGGCCTGAAGGGAACTAGTAGGTTGTTTAGAAGCAACTTTCTAGGTCCTACTGAAGACTGAGATTCTACTTTCTTCGGGATTTCATCTACGAAAGTTGAATGGCCAAGGGTCATTGACCCCTTAGCTTTATCAGGCTTGGGTAGTGGTTTGGGTTCTTTCAGGATTTTTCTGCTTAGTCATGCACACAAATCAAATACTGATTTCTACCCGAAATAACAACAAATCTGCAGGGAAGCGGGCAAAGGAGTAGGGCTGTTACATGCTCCGTATGTAGGTTCTTACCTTCCATTTTCAAAACCCATTTCTTTCCTAGCAGGTACTTACACTACTCTGAAAAGGAAACAAATGGCTACACTCTTCCCCAGTAATGGCAGCAAAATGTTGAGCAGTAAAAAGAGTCTTTTTCACCTCTATTTACCCTACATTAATTATCAATCCAAGAATGATTTGTTATTTCAAAGAGTGTACTCAATTTGAGGTGGTCATTTATCAGAGTAATGCTAATAGTATAGTTCTTAAAATACAAGAGTAAACGGATGCTTGAAATAAAGTCTACTTTCATAAAGAAGCTTAAAACTCAAATCATGCACTTAAAAAGCTACAATAATTTATCAGTCAAGGGTACAGTAGTGGTAACTCTTCCCTTTGTAAACTGATACAATTAAAAAGCAATCAAGGAAAAGATCATCAATATGGGAACTGGACAACATATTTCAATGTTCACTACAGTTTCAGATCCTTCTGCGGACCAAAGCAATGATAATTCAAATGACAAGAAATGGAACAACAACTAATCTATTTAATAGAAATTGAACAACAAAACCTTAACCTATAGGAATGAATAAAGCAATAATTGTATCCTACAGGGATTGAGTAACAATCTTTACTTTAGAAATGATTTGACCAACAAATGGAAATAGGACAGAAAACTAATGGAAATGAAATATGGAACAACGACTTAAATCAAATGTAAATGTACAACAAACCAGATCAAACATTACATGCGGCACTCCTATATTAAAATGACTAGCAATCTGAGTTGTGATATAACAAGTATGAATCTCGGGTATAAGGGAATGACAATTGTGATCACGATGGAACAACAATCCCAAATGAATAGCAATCACATTTAAGAGTAAACCATAGATAAATACAATGATATCGATTTATGAATATACAACACTGATACTCTCCAATCAAACTGTAATGGTAATCGGTAAGGAACAACAATGTTATATGATAATACCAATTGTTAAAGGAACAATGATGTGATATAAAGTTAGAATGAATAGCATAACATTCTTGTTGCAAAGAATAACATTACTTATTCAAGTAGAAACGAAATATAACAGAACCGATATGTAAAATGGTATGGAACGTCAGATTACTGAACAGACCAGGTAAAAGAAATCAAACCACACATAAATTAGAAATAATGGTACAGGAGCAAGTGTTCAACTAGGACCAGGCCCTTAGCCTCCAGGGACACACTACTTAAGATTACTCCAGAATCAAAGATAGAACAGCAACCAAAGTTTATATGTTATGCATCAAAACAGAGTTACAATAACCGCACTTAGAGAGAGTTGATGATCAAAGTTTCAATTACAACACTAAATTTCATAAAAACCACAATAGTTCCATCCCTTGGGCTAGCAATGTTGCCTCCTCTTATAATAGGTGAGCAGAGATATCAATGATACAACGAATCATTAAGGTAGCGATCCCTCAGGATCAAAGGATCCTGAGGGATTCACCATACTATTAGTTCTTGGTTATCTTCTTATTCTCTTACGCCAATTTGGTACCTCCTCTTCCTTTTCCTGGCTTATACGCTCCAGTTTAGATTGCCTTGTTTGCATACGGTTCCCTGTCAAAGGGACAACAGTTAACCTTGTCTTATATTTTCCTTTAGAACAACGATCTTCCATTTTCTCCTTTTTTTGCATAGGAAAAGGGTAATTATTAGTCATTTTACACTGCATACAATTATTCTAGATTCTATCATAATCTTTTGCCATATACTTATTTCATAATGTAAAGGAGTTATGAATTCAAAGAAAAGATGACAAAGTGAGTGGTAATTACATACCTTCTCTAGGGCTCAACACTTTCCATTACTCACCATCTTCTGTCATGGAAAGAATTAATCCCACAGATCTCCCATTGAACAAGGTCTACCACAGGCCTGAGCAAAGACCCTCAGTAGAAAAGGCATCCCTTGTAAACCAAAAAATCTTTGATACCAAATGTAGGTTTTAAACCTGTACAGAAATTACTTGAAAATTAATTCTTAAAAAGTAGAAAATATACAATGGAAAGAACATAAAAGATAAAATAGATATACATAGATGTTTTCCCCTGGATCCAAAAACTAGGATTGCCATATTGATGATTCATTATGTTCCTTTCAATGTTACAATAGATATAGAGATGTCGAAGAATCCATAAAACCCAATCCATTAACACTGTATTAGAGCATAATCGTAGTTCCCTTGACCAAATCTACAAGATACTATGGGCATAAAACCATCATACACAAAACCATGTGCAAAAGCCATGCACAAAACAATAGGTAGGTCTTCCCATCTAATATAGGGTCAAAACAAATTTCCGAGGGTTTTTTTCCCAACCCCATAGAAGGGGGCTACTAGACCCCTGAAACCCCCAGATAGGGCGGGTTGATACCCCCCAGCGACCCCCCAGCTGTGCCCAACAGAATGAAGGGGGGCCTAGGCCACCCCCCTCTAACCCCCATGCTTCACACATGGAGCTAGTTGTGGAAATAATATAACACACACCTAAGAATTTCATCATTTTGAAGGCAGTACAATTGCTATTACATTTATGGAAACAATTCAAAAGCTTCATGGAAACCCAAAGATTATTGTAAGTGACAGAGATCCCATTTTCAATGGAGAATTTTGGATGGAATTTTTTTGGTTTATCTACTCAATTATCTCATAACTCATCTTATAATCTTCAATCTGATGGGAAAATTGAGATAGTCAACAAATGTTTGGAAGGATATCTTCGTTTCTTTGTATCTAACAAACAAACAAAAATGGGTCAAGTGGTTACCTCTAGATAAATTGTGGTATAACACTTCCTTCCATATTGTAGCAAAAATGAACCCATCTATGACTCTTTATGGATATCATCAACTGTCGATCACATCATCTTTGAGAGAAAAGTCTAAGGTTTAATCAGTGGAAGATCACATTGAGCGTCAACAACAAGTTCTTCAACTCTTAAATGTCAAATGAAACAACAGGTATACTAGCATCAAAGTGAAAGAATTTTTGAGATAGGAGACTTGGTATTTTTATAGATACAACCATAAATGTCCCTCAAGAAAGATAATAAGGATAATAAATTATCACCCAAGTACTATGTCACTTACAAGGTGTTGCAAAAGATTGATACTATGGCATACAAATTGGATTTGCCTACATCTTCTCGAGTACACCCAATTTTCCATGTTCCATGCTTAATGAAGGTTATTAGTGATTAGATTCCAGTTCAAACAATGTTTCCAAAACTTGATGAAGATTGAAAAATCATATTTGATCCTAAAGCAGTCACAGAAAAAATAACCTGACAGCTATGAAATCAATCAATTTCATAGTATCTCATTAAGTGGAAGAAATTACCTGTTGGAGATTCCACATGGGAGGATGAGAATTTTATACAAAAAAATCCCGAGCTACCCAAGCATTGAGGACAAGATTGTTTGAAATATAGGGCCATGTTTGGTCCCTATAATATTAGTGCATCCCCTTTACTTTTATTTTTAGTGTAGCCCCCTTGTTGTCATCATTATGCCCATGTAGCCCCCATATTGTTATTGTTGTGCCCCATATAATCCCATCATTGTTATTGTTGTGCCCTTAAATTATTATTGTTATGTAGGCTCTAATTATATTATGGCTCCTTAGACTCATATATATACAAAGGAGGTATTTTCATTTGTATCATCCAAGAATTGTTCATTTATGTAATGTAAAGGAGGTTCCCCCTCGAAGAGGACAATTTTTAAGTTGTTGATGTATCGATTTGTGAATTGGTTGCATAACAAAAAGGAAAGTGTTATGTCATCAAGGAAATAGATTTAAACTATAACTTTATCTCTTCATCATTTTCCACTGAAAGAGAAAATCATGAGGGTTTCTTCTTGAATCATATCGTCATGATTGAACAAGTCTTTTGCATGCTCTCCTGATGTTTTCATGATCTCCTACTTACCTTCGCTTGACCATTGTACCATCATACTCAGATTTTGACTTTGAGTTTGACTCTTAGATCTCTTGATATCTATCTCCTGCCAATTTATGTCGATAGGTGGTCATCCATGTGGTGAAATTTGTTCATCTTTAGATACCCTTCATCCCTTTGTTGATGCATTGCAACTGGTCTGATCATGGATATGGTTGTGGAATTCAACATTACCTACAAAATGATCAAGTTTTTGTAATTGTATAGATGTTTTCATTATAATTTATAAAGAAACATAGATTATAAAACATGAATGATTAGTACATTTTATATGTTGAAATAACCTTGAGTATGCTAAGACTGCTACAAAAATGTCCAAAAAAAGATAAAAGAGAGGGAAAGAGGTGGTAAAAAAGGAAACAATTCCAGACTTCAACAATTATCCTCCTCGAGCTTGTTAAAAATAAAGATGTATTGACCATAAATTGTTGGGGAAATTGGGGAAATAGGGTAATTAACCTATTAATGGCAGTGAGTCACTCTTGAAAATGACACTCTTCCACTTCATTTACATGACTATTGGGTTGGGAAATATGCTTACATCTTTGGTTAATCATACCATATCAAAAGAATTCAGCATAGGTTTTTGGTCAATGCCACCAAATCCATACAATGTGACTGATATGTTCAAGATAAGTTCTTTAGTTAATATTTTCTACAATATTGTTAAGCGTTCATTCATGTCTGCCCCTCCTAAAGCAGCTTTACATCAACATCATTTTGTCTCAAATTTTGATACCTGTTTCATGTTGTCTATGAGGAATACACAAAGGCCCTCTTGTGATGGGTAACTTCTTGTAGACATCAACACATTATCTAGGAAGTTGACTTATAAAATCCCTTTTGTACCTTGGATATTTCATACATCAATGGTAAGGTTCTTCACTTTCAGTGACAAGTCTTCATCATTGGCCTTGGACCAAAATATTTTATGTGGTGTTTGACTTTAGCTCATCCATTCACACCACATAGATTTTAATATAGTACCTTGAAATCCATTAACATCATCGATGGTTTCTATCATGTATATTAACAACTTACATCATTGGTCGGTAATCAAATGGTGTCTACCATGCTTGACCCCAACTCATTTATTCACATGGTTAGACTCGTACATGAAGTGATCTAGTGAACGAAATAAAAGACCCTAGATCTAGTTTCATCCATCTGGGTTTCATTTCAGGATTCATACAAAATCATAAAGTATGATGGCTATGATTATACAAAATATTATCTAAGCATGGTTCCACACTTTGTCATTAGGGGATGAAACATTTTGATTATTGTACATGTAATATGGCTTATATGTTGAGTATGGGTATGCTTCCCTCAATGGTAACATCATAATGAAAAAAATATTGTAATAGATGATGATCTCAGCTAATTATTCTTGATGAAGACTTGTCAAAAGGTAAAGAACTTCAATCCTTATCCATTTCTTATGACTTTGTACTTTAAGGGGAAATCTATTACATGCCATTTTGTCACATCAGTTCAATAGGCCTACAAACTAGATCAATAAACATCACAGAACACTTTGTGATAATCCCTTCACAAAGACCTAAGAGTCACTTCTCCAAAGAGTCTGAGTTTCAGGGAAAATTAACTCAAAAACATATAATTTTAGCCCCATCTCACCTTTCATGCTTAGCCACCTGCATTCAACGCATGTTGCATACCTGAGAGCCAACATTGGTTAGCACATGTTGCATGCCTTAGAGCCAACATTAGTTAGCACATATTGCATACCTAAGAGCCAACACTTTTCATCACATGTTGCATACCTCAGAGCCAACATTTGTTAGCACATGTTTCTCCCTTATGCAGGTGTGCTTGTTATTTTGTTTTCTCCTCGAAGGTGTACGAAAAGGAAACACTTAAGAATGTGGATGAAAAACAACCCTAACAATATAAATTAATGCTAAACATTGTAAATCTACAACAAATGATAGAAACAAAACCTGACAAAGCCCTGATATATGCCACAATCATAATTAAATAGAAAAATGGAATAGTAAAATAAGTGCAAGTAACTCCAGTTATCCAATGGAAAGCAGACATATAAAGAATATATTTTATTAAACAACACATGTGAAGGGAACAAATAATGTTACCGGTACCCCTCTATGGGATGGGTTCTTGGCTATCCTGAAATGTCTTTAACATTTGGAGAGTCTCTCTCCTCTAAAATGTGTAAAACCCAGCAAATAGAATGTTTGAGCTCAGTGGGAACTCAAATTGAAAGAAAAATGGTGTGTGACAGTGATAATAATCAGAGTTACAATAGTGATTGTAACAATGAAAATAATTGAAAGTCAATAATGAATGGAAAACCGTTCTATTTATAACAAAATATTAGGTTATCCTCGAATAATGAGCAATAATAAAATATTAGTAACCCCATTCTAGAAATAACCATTTGGAATATTTTATTATATTTGGTTAGAGGGAAAAAGTATTTAAAATTATATTTAGAAATAATAAATAAATAAATGATTTATTTATCATAACAATAAATATGGTTAAGGAATAATAAACAAATAATTATTTAATTAATTATTCCTGATGGATTTGGTCAAACTTGACAAGGAATAATAGTGTTGATTCTAGATATTCAGGATAAATAAAATATATCTCTAAAGCTTCCTCAGCCATAGTCGTCCAAGGTTTAAATATTTAGCAAAGATAGAGAGCTCGAATTCTTATTTGATCCTATCTTGGAGACCTTATCTCTTATCCCTTTAGCTGATCCTCCCCTCTTAAATGGATCTCAAGCCTAGATTGCCAATTGGATAAGACTTCCTAAACTACCACACTCATCCTATAAATTTACTCACTCCCACAAGGTTTGGGTTCGATTTTGGACATTGATAGTGTCGTCGTGTTGTTTCTTTGAGACTAAAGGAGTCATCACATTAATGTATTAGGGTTTATGTTGATGTTTTCTTTGTGACAAGGATGGACAAGTCAACTTGGGGGGACATCTACACAATTAACTTCTATTTATGGTTGTGAACTATCTCCTGTATTTGGTAATACAAAAAGTATCTTGTTTTCCTATATTTATTGTGTTATGTTTACACTCATGTATTTCAATGGCATGTTGCTTCATTGAATAGATATTTTAGATTATACTACATCGATTGTGGTTTTGATGCTTGTTTTAGGTGTGTGTGCAAGTTTTAATTACAACATTTGGAGCTAGAGTTGGAGCTTACAAGAAAGGAATAAAGGAAAGATTACTACATATTCCAGGTAGCTTGGAGCTAAAGTTGTGCTTACAGTAAAGGATGAAAAGGAAGGATTGTTATAGATTCCAGCGAGGATTCTTTCCCACTTCCTAATTTCTCGAAGGAAAACTTGAATCTTTTGTCTTTTGTTGTTCTAGATCAAGCCACTAGATCTAGGGAATTCACCTTTTTCCACAATCCTAAAAATTATGTATAACACTAATGTTTTGAATATTTATATAATTGCTTGATGAAAGGAACATAATAGTAATGATAAAGTAGATAAAATTCATAGGTAATCATCAATTAAGAGGAATCAAATCTTATTTATCCTATGCATGGTTTCTCAACATGATATCATATCTATGGTAAAGACAAGAGCACTATTGAAGAAGCCCTAGGTAAGACTAAGTCTGGAATAAAATGTATAGCATGTAAAGAGACCAAGACTATAAATTTTTTGAGATAAAGGAATATTTCTACTTACCATGGAAATGAGGACTAAACTAATTCAATCAACTCAAGGCAGTTACTATATAATCCATCTTTGCAATCTACAAAGTGTACAAGAAGAAAATAAGACCAGATTATACATATATGTATGAAGAAAACAATAAGGATAGTCTGAATCTTTGTGACATGTGAGCTATGTAGCATATGAATTTCGATAGCACCTCCTCTCTGTAACATATGTAGGACTATACCTCTTCCGAGGATCTAGATTTTCTATGAAACTATACGTATATGACAGATGAATTCTATGACACTTCTCTAAGGTTCATATTATAGTTTAAAAATATGAATCAATTCATATCATATTGAAGACAATGAAGAATAATGAAGAAGAAGGACTATTGAAGGATGAAAAATAGAAGTTATAACTAATCTCTGCTAGTCCTCATTCAAGCAGATTAGAAAGACAAAAAAATTACTCTTGATATTATCTAAATTCTATATGAATCTCCTAAGGAAATATATGAAAAATCTGTAAACTACTGTGGCTATAATCCTTGAGAGAAGAACTATAATTGAAAGATCAAAGTTAATGAGAAGAAGTGTGAAGCATGGAAACAATGTTTTATCTCCCTATGAAAAGGACTATGACTGAGCATGGGAGGTGTATCTATGAGAATTTCAAGGCATATATAATGACACCAAATAGAAAAACACATGTCCAAAATCCAAGCTATACATGGAATATGAATTTCTCTGAGTAGTCAAGTTTAGAAATACATATAATGAATTGCTATGTGAAAAAACCGAGTTTCGTGGAAACTTACGAGCATACCCTAGGGATGCTACGCCATAATATATGCTAAAGAAATAATTTTGTTGACCTGTGACGTTGAAAGTGTCATAGTGAATGACAAACATGTCACATTTTTCTTTTAATATCACCAAAAGTATGGGGTATCTAGTGGAAGGGACTGAAATTTTGTAAACTTTGTGGAAAGAGACTAAACCATTAAGGTATATCTCTGATCATGGGTATCATACCATATGAAGAAGGGATAAAATTACCAATATAATTTCAATCATAAATTTCCAGTTGTAGTAAGGATTGCAATAAGAAATATGAAGGGACATGAACTTCATCCTTGTGGCACAAATATGTGAAGTAGACATACTACCAAGGATTCCTTCTTATACACAAGAAATACAAATTGCATTAATAAGGCTGACCCATCTAATTCAATGAGGTCTATTATATATGAATTATATTTATTGAAAGAAAATGATACATGAAAACAGAAGAAATATTGAAAGGATCAAATCTTTGCAAGAATGGAGAAGGTAAGGTTGAAAGAGGTAGATATATTTTTTTGTTCATGTGAAACTAATGACCTATATTAACTATATTGCGTATGATGCTAAGTCTTCTAAGTCATGGTGGAATCAAATTTATAAATGAACATTAAAAGTAAGCTAATGATCTTATGCTCCTCTGAAAGATACAGACTTATAATAAAGGAGTATTTATAAATATATTAGAGATTTTCACTTTAGCATTCATATTCTTTCCTTGCATATGAAGACTTGATTTTTATGATCAAGGAATATAATATCATATATAGATGGATTTTCAATAACATCTCTAGGGTTTTGCAACTAACTCATTAATATGCTCGTAGAATTTTCAATTCTTAAATGGTAGATCTTGAAGACTTTGGAGAATATAGGGTTTGTAAACCCTCATGAATATTTGAATTAGAAAACCTTAGGAACAGAACTGTAACTAATAATTTCTGATGTAAGAATAAAATCTAGCCCCTGAAGATGATAGAAATGACATCATGTTGATGTGAGGAGATGGTTGGTGAAAATTAATAGGGATCCAAACTTCCTCAAAAAGACAATTACTTCACATCTCCTTTATTTAATTACTATTGTATCTATTTTCTCTATGCACTTTGCTTTTTGTTCGATCATAGTCTTCTAATAAATTTTTCAGGTCAAATCAAGAACTATCTAATATTTACTAGGAGACGAACGAATTGAAGGATCATATCAAAGCATGAAGATTTATTTGAATCTTAATAGATCAAGAAAGAATTTTGAATTATGCATCAAAGAAGTTGATTAAATGGAAGCATGAAAGAAATACTTGATAAAAGAAGAAGTTCAATTGGAACGAGGGAAATGAAAGATCTTGGATGGATACAAAACTATTTGGAGCTAATTAATTCCCTCATATATACTAAATTAAGAAACCCAATGATTGGGTTGATGCTGATAGAGATACTACTAATGGTTGTGCGATGATATGATTTCTTGGAAAAGCGTAAAGTAGAATTATATTACAATGCAAAGGAAGAAGATGTGAAGGCTTGTACAATCAATTAAAAAGAATTTTGGCTCGATAAGGTGTTTGATGAACTACTTGATGTCATGTTGGATTTGATTATGATATTGATCAAAGATACATGAATATTTTTAAGGAACCAATAATATCAAAGTGATTTATGATCTAAGAGTATGATGTATATAGGATCCAAGAAGATACCATAGATCTCCATAAAAGAACTAGTAGTCAATGAATTGATGAAGTTCATTGTCATTGGAAATAATGAGTATTCTTTAGAGAAGATTAGGCTAGTGGATATGTCCTTCCAAGTTGTGAGGGAGTGAGTGTGGATACCTTGTTCTCTATGTGTCACATACTATGGCTAGGACTAACAGTTGTAAGCCTAGTGCATGAGCAGTAGTATGGAGAATGGAGGATTAGATAGGCATCTGGGACTAATATTCTTTGAATATTTGTACTATGATCATGAATAACCACTATAAGTCAAGTACATTGATCTAAGATAAGAATAGTCCAAATAACTAACATTTCCTCATGTCCAGTGTTATGAGAATGGATTAGGAAATGGTCCTCTGAGGGCTTATCTTGGTGAACACCCAGGTGGGTATGTGCCTTGGAGAGGTGGTAGTGTCGAAATTTATGCCTCCCCTCATTGTGTAATGATATAGTGGAGAGGTAGAGCTTACTTGTCAAGGCATTGATATTTTGACCATGTTGGTTATGATGATATTATCATCATTAATTATTATCAATCTATATCATTTCTTATATATGAATATTTCAACTTGAGAATATCTTGTTGTGTCATTATTAATACCTCCTTAGATAAGAGGTAGTGTTGAAAATGTAACTAGTGTCGATCTTCATAATGTAATGTAAAACAATCATTAATGTATTTATTTTTCAATATTATATTTATTTTTGGCCAAAGCATGTTCTTCATGATTATAGAG
Organism: Pinus taeda; assembly: GCA_000404065.3. Lineage (NCBI taxonomy): Eukaryota > Viridiplantae > Streptophyta > Pinopsida > Pinales > Pinaceae > Pinus > Pinus taeda. Next base: position 26,716 of record APFE031517811.1, read on the forward strand.
TCAAAAAGAGTTGAAAGTAAATTATTTTGATTCAAGGAAAATGTACTTGAGTCATGTCCCATTTGGAAAATTTATAAGAAACTGAATTTTGAATTTTTATTGATTCAAAGTCCATCAAAAGGTACTAGTTAGACCTCCTTTGGAACAAGTTTGCCTAGTCGTCCAAGAGCCACCTATTTGGCCTGATCAACAGATATATATATATATGTTAGATTTTAAGCTTCTGTGGTATTTTTTTGCAGTGGCATGATCCGGATTATCCACAGTTTCGTGTTCATTCTATCGACGTTTCGAACCCCAAAGGGGGTCCATCATCAGGACTAAATTAGATAGAATATGAATGAAAGCTTATTGAGAGAAGAGTCTCTTGACTTGGGTATAAATAAACCTAGATCCATAATTTTTATAAAGAAGCCGACATTTATATATATGATTTCTAATTTATTTATTTATTTTTATTTTTATAATAGTTTTATAAAAAACATTAATTAATTATTTATTTAGTTGATATACTTAATTCATAAATAAGTTTAATTTATTATTTATAGTTCTTTATTGTTTTATTTCAATTTAATTAATTTATTTAAATTTTTATTTAATTAATTAATTTAAATTTTTATATGATTAATTAATTAATTTTTATTCTTAATCTTTATTTTATTATTTATTTATTTATCAAATGTTAATCTTTGGTTATTATATAATTATTTTAGTTTAATTAATTGACTAATTCAATTAATTTTATTTATTTTTAATTAGAATTAATTAAAATTGATATAATTAAATAATTAAATTAAATTAAATTAATTAATTTTGATTTAATTAATCTAATTAAATTTAATTCAAATAATTCATGTAATTAATTTATAATTCTTTCTATTGCTTTATTTCTATTTAATTAATTAATTTAAATTTTAATTATAAAAACTAGATCCTTAATGTATAATTGTGAACCTTATGTTTTAAATATTTTTATAATTTCTTGACGAAATGAAAATAAAACGTAATAAGAAAGCCTAGAACATTCACAAGTAATTATAAAGTAAGAGGACTAAATTTTTATCTACCCTATGATTGGTTTCTAAAAAGGGTGTGACCCTCTAATTTTAGCTAAGAAAATAAAAATATTTTCTTCTTCTTCCTCTATAGGACAAACATTAAAATAAACTTCCTATTTCTATAACTAATGATTTAGCTTTAGAGGGTCAATATCACCTTGATATAGCTTGATATCGATCTTTGCTTCTATTTTGCATAGGAAATGTGAATGGCTTAGGGAAATCGAATTATGTTGATCCTTTTTAGATAATTTCTTAGATTCCCTCTTTGATTCTTCTAGATACGATGATTTCCCCTCCAATCTTACCTCCACATCGGAGCAACCATCTTCTCTGAATAACCCAGAGTTATTGGTTACGGAAACCATGAGGAGTCTCACATTATGATTTATGTTTGTGAATTGTGCTTCAAGTCATGCAAACCTCTCTTCAAAGTGATCTTAAGGGTTATTTATAAATTCATTTTCCATCAGTAGGGTTTTGTGAATTTCGGTGTAACAAATCTAAACCCCCTCAACGTCCCCACAATATATCCAAAGGAGCTTGATCTAATAATGATATGGTATGTAAACTTCCATGGATATTCCATTGGAGAGTTTGTCCCAATAGATCTACTAAAATATATTAAAAATTTTGAAATCTACACTATGAGGGTATATTTCTCCTTAGGTTTCAAGATTTGTTAATTATTATTTATTGCATATGCATGCAAATTATAATTATGCATAAAATAGAGAAAAATGAAACAAAACTTCCAAACCATATGTTAACACAAGATATAACTTTCAAAACAATTTAAGGAGAAAACCCAACTAGATGGTGAGGTCGCTCTAATCTCTTTCTCTAAATGGAAAATGGAAGGAAGTAAAAATAAGTGAGATTTGTTGCCCATGGGATTCTAAATTGAACAATTCCTTTTTTTTTCTATCTCCCTATCCATTCTAAGCTACTTTGCTCACATATGGAAAAAAATGAACTAGAATAGAATGAAACCCCTCTTCATCCTAATGGTACAATTATAATGCAACTCAATAGCCTAGTAGTGGTTAAGTTTGACTCCAACTCTTAACTAGAGTTACAATATGGACTCTTCTAGATCCTTCTTCATCATTATGATGTGGCTAGCCCATTTAATATGAATATTGGGGTTGATGTGGCCTCCTCTCGAGTCATGGTCGTGAAAACAAGAAGGTCAACTTCTCAGTGGCATAACTTTTTCATATGGACTTTGATTGAGGTGATTCTTGCAGCAATGGAAATGTATTTGTGTTTAGAGTGTCAAAAAAAGGTGTTTCACTTAAACTACAAACATTTAACCCCTAAATAATCCATTTGATGCCTCAAACTGCTTCTAGAAGCTTTCAAGTCCAAATTTGCTAAATGAGGTTATGCTAGTAAAAATAGCCTTCTAAATTGATTCCTCCACCTTTTCCACTCTGAAATATTTGGTATTGATGACAAAAAATATAATGATCCAATCTGAATCATTCATAAATCAAACTCAATAAAATATATTACTATTCAAAAACACCATATCAACTCATAAATCACAATAGAAAATTTATAATTTACAAACTATGAAAAGAATAACTAATAGGGAAAAAAGGTGATGCAAAGTAGGTTAAAATTTCTTGTGGCACGGCTAGGTTATGAATATTAAATGAAATTACATATGTGACAAATCTAACATCAGACTTTCAACCACATTAAATCATAACCAATAATTTAATTCTCATTCAAATAAAAAGAGGAAGATTGTTGTCTTTGGCTTTCTTTGAAAGAAATGAGATATGCAGAGCTAATGTGATAAAATATAAATTTAAAATAAAACAACTCAAATACAAGTTTTCTTAAATGCATAATACAAGGGTGCATGAGACATGGCCTCTAAGTATTTTGAGAACCCATGCCCAATTACTCTCAAAATACAATGAAGATGAAAATTACATTGAATTTCAAAGTTTTATTGACCAAAGTAAATTTAAAAAATATTTATATAACGATAAAATTAATCAAAAATAAATTACAGAATATTCAAACATTATACTAAGAAGAATAAAGAAAAGAATTAGAGAAACAATTGTAGGAAGAGAGAATGCCACAATTAAAAATAAATATCTGAATATTTAAATAAAATTATTAATTAATATGAATATATATATATATATATATATATATTATATATATATATTATAGAATATGGTTTTCATGGCTAGAATTATTTACATTCCTTTGTAATATCAACAACTTCCATATTCTAGTACAACCATAACATAGTTTTCTTTCCTCCACGAGATTTTTGAACTACAATATTACATTGATATCTCCCATAAATTTTATAAAAATTCTCTAAAAATAACTCATATTTGCATAACATACTTCATATTTATTTAAGATTCCCTAAAGGGGATTAGCTTTGATTTCTTTCTTGATGTTCCCTTCTTTCCATGCTCCTTTCCAGTTCCCACTAATGCTCCTTTAGCACTAGCTTCCTGTAGATTCGATGTCAGAATTGAGAGGCCCAACATGCCAATGTCCTCAGAACTCCATGTGGCATCTCAGTTTCTTATCTTCGATAAAATAATCACCATATCCATCCCAACGATCCTCCTCTTCATGTGGGCTTGTAACCATTTCATTTTATGATGTATCATTTTGCCCCTATCATCTCATTCCTTCTCGATCAATTGTAGCCTCTTGTTGACTAGTGCAACCATGCATATCAAATTTTTAAACAAGCTCTCCACAAAATTCTTCTAGTGAGACGTTTCTCCCACAACATCATGGCTCTCCATAAATGCAGTTAATCAATTCATCAACATGGTAATTTAGTGTAGAGGGTAGAATACAACTGTGAAAAATACTCCTTTTCTCATCCTATTTAACAATGCAAAGACCCACCAACGAAATCTTTGCCTAAGAAAGAGAACTAGTTTGAGTCCCGAATGATATCTCCAAATATTTTTCTTGGACATACATATTTTCCTTGCATAGAAGGATCACCTGGGAGAATTAATGTTCTAGGCCTCCATGAGCTTCAGGTGGATTCTCAGCACTAAGTACGAAGACTTATTTGCATTAAAACAATAGCACCTCCAATACCATTTAGACCATATGGTGTGACGACCGTGCCTGGAAGGCAATGTGTGAATTCTATACCCAACACACGATTGTGCTCCTGTGCCTTCCATCTTAAAGGAATGGAATTCCACTTGGTGCCAAACATTTATTTTCCTATATTTGATTACCATAGGTTTTGATCAAGGCATCCTCCAAAATATTATCATTAATTTATGTTGCGATCATGGGATTAGGGGGCTGGACCTTGCACCATCTTGATATTCTATCATTCCTTGTTCAACCTAAGAGCTAAGCTTGGTAGGAGTATATTGCTTTTAATTCATATTTATAAGCATATGATGAAAATAATTCCTTCGAACTTTAAGGACAAGAAGGAAATCTAATGAACGATTGGGGGAAGGCATGGAATGCTTCTAGATATCACCTTGGAAATTTTTTTTATTACAGCCATCGAGTCTATGAGAACTATTAGATTCTTAATGATTTATCTCATGGCTATGTCTAGAACCTTCCATAGTGCCCAAAATTAAGCTTGGATGTTTTTTCTAGTTCTTAGGCCCGAAGTAAAGCCATGCACCTTTTGTTCTTTAGGGCTAAAAATGATCCCTCCCACTATTGTTGCCCTTGGATTTAATTTTTAGGCTCCATCAGAGCATAATAGGGTTAATGATTGGTGATTTTTTCATACTTGAAACTCGTTAACTCCCATCCCAAGTTGAATGAAGGAGTGACCTTTGGGTCAAGAAACAAAGCTAATACATGATAAGATGAAACTGGGATTTCAATCCAATTCTTTTCCTTTGGAGATAAGTATTCATGATATGAAACCTTTATACCTTTCGTGGAAATAAATTCATTGAGGAGAGATTGAGCCTTAAATGATACTCTAAGAGAAGAAGGTGTTCCATCTTTGAAAACAACTTGATTTCTTTCAAGCTAGATCAACCAATAAAGAAATTTTGGCAATGAAATTCATACCCGCCATGCCAAAGGAGATTTAATTTTTCCATTTGGAATATTACACTTCCATGATTCAAACATTTCTAACGAATTTTTTGGGATGGAATTAACAATGAGTGCTTCACTAGGGGAGCAATACCATACCACACGAGAGTCATCTTGGGGGATATCTATTGAGGAAAATATGAAATAATATATTGGGGGATATATAGGGGGTAAAGAGTTTTTATGTTGGTAGGTATAAAAGATGGAGCTCAATGTTAATGAAAAAATATAAAGGGGTATAAAAAATGTTAATGAAAAAATGGATACCAATAATATCTAGTGTTGGCTTAGGGGGTCCTAACCCAAGTTTGGAGTTAGTTGCACCAACCAACAAAACCCTACGTTGTTGGCCCTTTTCAACAACAACCTGCATAGCACAGTTTGCAATCTCACCCAAAGTAGTATTACAGGATGCAAGAACCAAGTTTCTACATCTAAAGACTAGTGTGATGTCTTTCGGTGATTTAGATCTTCTTCCACATAGATCGGTAGTGTTCTAGGGCTCTTTACTGTAAATAGGTTAAACGGATTTCAGACCTTTGTGAAGGTCCGTGATTAGTATTTGTGGACCTTAAATAGGTGCTTTACCTATCTTTAGGAATCAATAAGAAACCCTAGATTGGATTTCATGTATACCTACTTTAATTATCAGAAAACATAAGAGAAATAGCTTTTAACTTCATGGAAATAGATAACCATTCATATCATGCAGTATTAGGATAGATTTTGTGAATTTGTACAATATTTAGTCATCATTTCATAAAACATATCATTCAATTGGTAAAATATAACATGAACAAATTCAACAGAAATGCACAGTAATTCTCCAGAAAGCTGTCTTTATTGATCTTCCACTCATAGATTATAGACTCTCTACCCTGTGCACACAATTTCAGGGATACGCACACTCAGCTGCGGACTCTACCCAGGCCTCCTGTGTCCTCATTTATAGGAGCCATCCCTTCTTCACCTAAGTGGAAGATGCAAAGCCTTCCTACCTTAGTACTTCTCCAAAAACCTTTCAACATACCCAATTCTCTATCCAAAGTTATCTCTAAGAGTCGCTATGGCTCAACTAATAATAGCTTTTGTTCATGCAATACCATGGTCCATGGTTGATGGGAGAATCTTAAAACCAACCTAGAATAAGGGCTAAGACCCTTTTGACTCCTATCTATCTGTGTGCTCTGCATCCACATATGGTGGAGACTTTACATTCTTTTTACAAAATGTTTACAAAATTGGGTCAAATTAACCCCAAAACTACCCCTAGGGACCCTATCCCAATAGGCCCCCAACACAAAGATCATGACTCACCCTCGAGTCACTCAGCTAGTGCTGCAATCTTACTGTGAAGATCTCCCAGCTCAACCTGCATTACTGCAACTTTTATAGTGCTCTGCGCCACTACCTGTTGTATTTCTTCAACCAATTTTTTAGTTGTTTGCCCCTTCAATGCGAGGCATATGGTTTGCTGCATCTGTTGCAACCCTTTGAGCTTCTCCTAGAGTGATAGAGTAAGCTAACATGCTTACCCTAACTACGGCTTCAATATGGCCTTCAATAAGGCCTCCTTCCTTTGCAAGTCCTCCACCTGTGTAAGCAGTTGCTTGCCCTCCTGTTGCTTGGTGAGGCAATACACTAGTGCCAAAGTGTGTGCAGTTGCTTTGACCTCATCATATTTATGCTGTGTTTCTCAAACATCCATGTTGACCTATTGCAAGATTGGGTCCTCCTACAGATTTTTCATAACTCCATTGTGACAGAAAACATCGAAGGGTAGTCATCAACTGTGGTGTTCAATGTAGTGATGCCCTCCTGTATTGCTGCTACACACTACTCTTGGACCTCTAGTGGAGTTATCAGTTGCAACTTTAGCTGCAGCTTTGATATTTGCATCCAAAAACCGAAATTCATGCTACCGACTTCCTCCTTTGAAGAACGTAATTCAATAACAAATTTCCTCACTTTGGCTAAGGCTTCTGCATCCTCTAGTATATTCAACCCCAAGCACTTGTAGGCCTACTCAATCATCAATACCAGGTTTTGTCATTGTTTCTGTAATTTCTCCTTTCCCTTCAACGCCTGAGTTTTTTCTACGAAAAGCTTCTCATTGTTGACCTTAAGCTCATTGACGATGGTGAGTGCACGTTGTTCTCTAATCTTCAACTCATCTGAGACACCTTAATTCAGTGCATGAAGTGTATGGAGTGGCACTGTGATAAGGTTCAGTCCCATATCCTGCACCATGTTGATCACATCGTGATCCTTGTCCAATTCAACATGGACTGACCCATATTGCAAGAGAATGACTTTGAGATCGATAGTCTATTCAATATTTGTTATTGTGCTACTTCCTAGCATCAGGTTCACTTGCTCTCCACTTTCTTACCTGACACCCACCTGAATCCTATTTTCCTGGATTTGCAGCTCATGTAGATCCTTTTGGATGCTCCCTAGCATCTACATGTATTTCTTCTCAAATTGTTGCAATACATCCATTGTTATGTCCCGTATCTTTACCCCAATCTCATCGAGATCGCCTTATGTCAATACCATGGGACAAATATGTATTTGCTTATCAGACTTATGATTCTTTCATTGTCTGCCCATCTATTCCTACCCGTGCCTCTTCAGGATGAAAGGAGTGGTCTTCTCCTCACCACAGCCTCCTCCTTACTCTGACAGTTCTTGCTTGTTAGTATGGTGCAAAGCAGACTTCCCACCCTCCTCTACATCCTATCATTATTTCTTTGCCTGCTCTTTAGTGGTGTGGTCTTTCTCCATGCGTGCCTTCTCTCTAGTTTCCTTAGTAGCCTCCTTCTTCTTCTGTTCAATCGTGGTGCACGTAGCTTTCTGAGCAGCTTCCTTCCACTGCCGTCAAATAGAGATCTCTGAGAATTTGTTGGTTCCCACATCCAACATTGTAGGTTCATGCCACTTTGGTGGCTAATACCCTACAACTTCCTACACATCCGTCTTTTTCATTAAATAAGGAAATAGATGCCAAGTTTCCTCTCGGTCCTTCCATGCATAGATTGATACCTTGTGAAAGTCATCCTTGAACTCCGTGTGGGCTGTGAATTTTTCGAACAAGGTTGAGGACAACCTTGGCCTTTGATTAAACACCATTTGAAGGTCCATATCCATCAGTACCTATAAAATCTTCGTTTCCTTGAATCATGCCACATCCTTTGTAGACTAGAGTGAGGTGAACTTCGTTGCCTCGGACAAATATTCCTGTTGCGGAGGAAATTCTTTGTCCTCCAGCAACCTCCATGCAACTAATATGATGGAAAATAAAATCCAAGCATAATAAAATGGCTTTCTTTCATCTTGGGCTTCTTGTCAGTTCGCAAGGAACTCCTAGCAGAGATAATTGGACCAAGTATACTTCACACACTTCATGCACTATGCAGCAAGTGACACTACTAGCCTTGGAACTTCGTCCGCGTGACACTTCCCCATGATATTGCTTATGAGGATCTAGGCAACGAACTTGACAGCCTGGTCTTGAATTGAGAGGATCGAGTATTCGTACGAATTTTTCACAAGACCATATTCTTTCTTCATCTTATCAGCTAGTTCCTTTTCCCCAATTTTCCCTCCAAACTCCGTGGCAGGATCTGCTCCTTTGTGAGGCAAATTCTTTTATCCTATGGATCAGCATATGAGTTATTGGAATGGGCTACCCAAGCCACAGAATCCCATCATGCACCAGCGTGATGAGCTGGTGTACACATATTGTATTTATAGGTGAGCGATGATAGTGCGGCACTAAGAGCATTTTCATCAGCCTCGACTGCTCAACGCTGTGGACCCACTTCATGGGTTCTAACATTGTAACTATTGTCTCATCATAATAAATCTTGATCATGTAATTATGGGTCGCTAGATGTGGAAATGTTTCATGGTCCGCAAGGTCCCATTCCTACATTTTCAATACCGGGATGCACGTGATCCTAGGTCCTTCAAAGGTGACCTACTCAGGTAGCAGCAGAGTGGATATGACAAATTTTCTAGAATCAGGATCCCACGTCACTTTAGTTTTTCCCTTTTATAGAGGGGTGTACTCAGGAAGCCTAGAAATAGCCTCGATTCCCTCAGCATCAACTTCTTCAATACCTTTGTACACTTCTTCTAAATTCACAACTTTTTTTTGGTTGTTTGTCCTTTTTGTCCTTGGGTTGTGCCTCTAGATTCTTCCTCAGTGACATTCACACTGGCATCAGCTACTTCTATTTTTCTTCCACGACTGAGTGCTTTTCTTTCATGGTGGACTCTTTCTCTTTTGTGATAGTTTTCTTTGGCCTAGGCAACCTCAGTGCCATGGGCACAGAGGACGTAGCTTCAATACTAGACACTTCAGGGCCTGGTGCATCAAACACATCTCCTTCTAAACTGATGGCTTCAATGGGGTTGGAAGCAGTCATCTTCTCAATGAATCTCTCTTGGGCTACCACATAATAGTTTGCAAATGAGAGACGCATCACAAATTCTTCCTAGAACACATAATTCATACACTTTAGACAGAAAAATGCGCAAGAAACTCTTAGAATTTAAATTGTTCTTCGTTGGATCAGCACATGTAATTTATAGGGGGATTTGAATTCAAATCTGACCATTCCCCCCAAATTGTGATAATAAATGCTTCTTTGGAGTCAGATCTTCAAATATTTTCACCATAAATAGCTCCTACCTGCCCCTCTTAACTGCTTCTTAACCATTAGATCATGAATAATAACTTTAAGGGTTATCATAGGAGCCACCTGTGTGGAATTATTATCCATGGTGAAACTTATATAGTGCAACTTTACCCATCGCACCCCTATTATGTGTTGCATAGACTACCTACTAAGATTTTCCTTGAGCTGGGCAGCGTAGTTTATAGTCTCGCAATCCCTTGCAACTTAATTTTCCTATCATGTCATCCTTTTTCTCATTCCTTTTGCACTTATTGGTGAAATCCTACTAGGAAATGGTCTTCCTCTAACTCCATAACCTGTGCGAACCATTCCTCTAAGGTCTCACAATCCGCCATCTCAGTCAAGGATGTAATTCTTAAGATGGGAACATACCTTCAAAATACCTCATCGCTCACCATCCTATATAAATGACGTGTAATTATCGAAAATCTGTTGCACGAACTACTAGCTCCTTATTTTGTTGAGTGGAATATCCTTCTGGAGTAGTTCCCATCGTCAAAAACTAAATACTGTCAGAAAAATGGTCATCCGCAATGCACACCACAAAGAGTTATGCGTCTGGAAGTCCTTCCTCCAAACTACTGGGTTCCTTTCCTGTTTCAATCCTTGATAGATGATTTGGACCCGCATTCAACCTTCTAGGCTTCACAACCACCTCGAAGTCATACTCCTAGAATAAGAGAAACCATATGCAGATCTGGCCCCCCAACACAGGCTTGTTGACCAGGTACTTTAGCACAAAGTGATCTGGGTACATATTAAAGTGTCTGCCCAATAAATAATGCCTAAATTTCTGCAGCACATAGACCATCGCCAGCCCTTCGCTCTCTTCAGTGGAGTAATTTTTCTCTACCTTGGATAACGTGCTACTTGCGAAAGCTATAGGGGACTAATCGCACCCTCTCCTCCTTTTGTTAGAAATTCTCATAGTGCAATACAGGAGGCGTCGACATGAACAAGAAACTCCTTTTTCCAATAAGGAAAACCAAAATAGGCACTGTCACCATCTTCTCCTTGAAGACATCCAAGCTACACTAACAATCCTCATCCCAGCAAAACATCGCATCCTTTCTTATCAATTTCTCCATCATCACAGTTATCTAGGCATACGCCTTGATAAACTTCCTATAGTGCCTAGTGCATCCCAACATCGTGCTTAGTTGCTTCACGTTCCTAGGGTGTTCCAAATTTACAATGACGACAATCTTCGCAGGTTCCACCACCAATCCCTGCTTACAGAGAACGTGGCTGAGAAAAATCCTAAAAGCCACATAGAATATACACTTTTTCAAGTTCAGCGCAATATGAAATCTTCGACATATATCCCACATAAGGCACAAACTTGCTACATGGAATTTTACGAAGCCAAACACACTCCATTCATCGAATTATCCTTCCAGAAACTTATGAATGAATTCTTTGAACATCGTTATGACTATGCAAGAAAATATTGTAGGATTGTTCTTTAATCCAAAAGGCATAATAATGTAACGAAAGCAACCCCACTCCATCACCAAGGTTTTTTTTCTTTACTCCTTTGGCGTGCTATTTATTTGATGATAACCCGGAAATCCACAGTGAATGAATATTCTTCCTGCCCGCCAACATTCTCTAATACTTCATCAGTAAACGGTGTTGCAAATGGGTCATGCACATAGGCATTATTCAACTTCCACAGATCTATGCATATGTATATTTCTCCTTGCTATTTCTTTTCCTAGAATACCATTGGGCTTACCCAATCAAATTCTTCTACAAGCTCAATAATGCCTTCTTCCAGCATCTTATCTAGTTCGAGGCAAATCTTTTCCTTATACTTGGGATCTAATCGATATGATCACTGCTTAGTAGATTTCACATCTAGTTTCAATGTAATTGATGAGCCCCAAAAATGTACAATTATTTGGGCTCATTCAACTTCCTAATTTGGCTTAGTCCACCATTCTCATTTGTTTATTGCATGTTTTTGATTATTTTTATGTTAATAGAGTGAATTTGGTTAGTCATTATGCCAACAAGTCTAATGGGTGCTTTGTGTAGCCTTGTTGGTCAACTTGGAGACAAAATTCAAGGTCTTAATGAGCACTTGGCAGCCAAATTCGTGGGAGAACAAGCTAGAGGATTTGTAGGAAGGTGTCCCCCTCATTTATGGGTCTTTCCCTCGAATTCTCCACCATCAGCTCAGAGTTCAAAGGCCACCAAATCAATGAGCACAAGGGCAGCCAAGCAAGTCAAGTTGGACTGCTGTTAACTACAAGTCTTGGGCAGCCAAGTCCCTAACTTTTAGGAGGACTGTTGGGTCCTCAAATTGTATAAATAAGAAGGCTTGGGGCCTCATTTGGGTTAGCCATTTGATAGCCATTAGATAGCTGGTAGTTAGTCATTTTTGGTTAGCTAGTAGTTAGTCATTTTTTGTAGCTAGTTAGTCATTTTGTTTTAGCCATTAGTTAGCTAGTTTGTAATTTGATTTGTAGGCCATGGATTAGTTTTGCTTTCAGCTCTTTCTCAAGCTCTCCTTGTGAACAGTTTTGATGTAACTTTTCATTCTTGTTTAATAAAGATGGATCCAGCTTTGCACCAGCTCTAAATCTCTCTTGGGAGGCTGTAGTTCTTGGGGTTGGGCCCATCTCAAGCGCCCAGTACCTCCCTTGGTTATATTTATGTGTCTTTGCTGCATTCTCATAATAAAAACAAATGGTTGTTAAGGCTCACTGCCATCTCTCTTGAAGATTGGGGTGCAGTCCATAACT